>APFE031266044.1:246264-259456 GCA_000404065.3 Pinus taeda
GAAGGTACTCTTCCCACTTCCGACGCTGATGTGTCACATACATCCTCAACATATTCTACAATATCCTGTTGACCCTCTCTGTATGTCTATTTGTCTGCGAATTATACGTTGTACTGAAGGCCAACTTTGTGCCCAAAGCTGCAAATAACTCCTTCCAAAACTTGGAAGTGAACTTCTCATCCCTGTCTAACACAATTTTCTTCGGAATTCCATGCAATCTGACTACATCCCTAATGAAGACCTGTGCTACATCACTCACTGAGAATGTAGACTTCACTGGAACGAAGTGTGCTACCTTTGTCAACCTGTCCACCACTACCATGATGGAATCATGTTGTCTCACAGTCCTCAGAAAACCTATGATAAAGTCCATGGAAATGACCTCCCATATCCACTTTGGAATTAGAATTGTTTGTAGCAGTCCACTTGGTTGCTTACACTATGCCTTCACCTGTTGAAAATCCAAGCACCGAGCCACAAACTCTGTTGGGTCTCTCTTCAAATTCGACCAATTATATAATTTCTTCACTGTTGTCAGTGTATTTTGATACCTGGGTGACCTGAATATGGTTTCTCATGAAACTCCCTCAAGATCACCTTCTTGAGCTTACTGCTATCTAGCACATATATCTTATCCCTAAATCTAACCAATCCATTTGCTACAAGATGATAGTCCACATCATGTGCACCTGCATATGTACATGTACCTATACCACTACCTATACTTGTACCTGTACCACTACCTGTACATGTACCTTAACTCTGCTACAACCTGTCCACAATCTCCATATACCTGACCTCCTGCTGACATTCATGCAAGATCCTATCTTGTAAATCTGTCATGTAGGATCTCATAGTTGCTTTGTGATTTACCTGTATCCGCCTGCTAAGAGCATCTGTCACCCTGTTCTCATTACCTTTGATATACTTGATCTCAAAGTCGAACTCACTAATTGTGGCAAATCATTGAGCCTACCTTCCATTCAGATTCAGTTGGTCAAATAGATACCAAAAAGAACTGTGATCACTCATCAATACAAACCTACTGCCAAGAAGATAATGCCTCCACATATTCAATGCATCTGTGATTGCTGCCAACTCAGTATCATCTATTGGGTATTTTTGCTCGTGCTCATTCAGTTTTCGTGACTCATAGCATACCACCTATCCATTCTGCATAAGGACTCCACCAAGTCCTCTCTTGCAAGCATATGTACATACTGCAAACACTTTGTCTGGGTCTACAATCTTTAACATCGGTGCATGTGTCAACAACTGCTTGAGCTGCTCAAAATTGGTCGCACACTCCTCTGTCCATTCAAACGTCTTACCTTTCCTCTACAATGATGTGATATGGTAAGCAATTTGTGAGAAGTTCCTGATGAACCTCCTGTAATAACCTGTTAACCCCATGAAAGATCACCTCATCCACATTCCTGTGAGCTGCCCACTCCATGATATATCTTACCTTTTTCAGGTTCCACTCCTATGCCACCCTTAAAAACCAAGTGTCCCAAGTAGTGTACTTCAATCTGAAAGAAACTTCACTTGGTGAGCTTAGCATACAACTGATGCTCTCTCAACAATATCAACGCTGCTGCTAAATTCTCGACATACTCTTCTTCATTTTTAGAATATACCAGTATATCATTAATGAACAAATAACAAACTTGTCCAAATACAGATCCAACACACTATTCATCAAACACATAAAGGTAGTTGGAGCATTAGTAAAAAAATGGAACTACAACAATCTCATCTCATAATACCCATACTTGGTCCGGAAAGTTGTCTTGTAGATGTCCTCTTCTTTAATGCATACCTGATGATATCCGGATCTCCAATCAATATTCGAGAACATTGTTGCTCCCTTCAACTAATCAAACAAGTCATCAATCCTCGGTAATGGAGACCTATTCTTGATGATCACTTTGTTAAAATGCTTGTAGTCAATGCATAATATGAGAGTACCATCCTTCTTATTCACAATTAATACTGGTGCGCCCCATGGTGATACACTTGGCATAATGTATCCCTTGTCCAACATTTCCTTCAACTCCACCAACTCTAGAGCGCTCATCCTATAAGGTGCCTTTGACATTGGAGTTGCCCCTGGAACCAACCAAATAGAAAATCTACTTCCCTGTGAGGTGGTAACTCTAAAATATATGCAGGAAATACATCTTGAAACTGTTGTAGAACTAGGTACCTGCTCAAAACATCTGCATCCTCAACTTCCTTTCCTTTGTCACTAGAAATGTGCACTGCAAATGACACACACCCTTTCCTGCGACTACGCTTGGCCTGCATATTTGTTACCATTCTAGCTGATGTTGCTTTCTTCTTACCCCACAAGACTCTATGTTCTCCATTGTCATCCAAGCACTCAATGGATTTGTCATAAAAATCCACCTTAGTTCTATGAAGGTACAACCAATCCATGCCCAACAACATATTGTATGATCCCAATGGTAATACATTCAAATGTGCTGAGGTATAAATACCATTCAAATCAAATGTACAAGCTCTTACCCAATGATGAACCTGCTTCTTTGTACTTGTATCCAACTGCAATAACCAAGACTCTGCATGCACTTATTTATTCGAACCACACTTATCCACCAGGTGAGGATTAACATAACTATAATTAGATCTAGGGTCAATCAAAATAGAAACAACTTGATCATAAATCTTACCATCCATCTTAATGATAGATGCCTGATGGTCTGCCTGTCTGTTATCCAATGCTGCATAGATCTTAAGAATACTTTTCCCAACATCTCCCACTGTTTGTGCCTCCTGAGCACTGTAGATCTGCGTTCGACCACCTTGATGTTGTGGATAATCTCTCCCGTGATGATCTTTTCCACAATTCCAACACTCTATAGGCTTCCAGCCTGCATCCTTATTCTGCTCCTCAAATCGAAGTCCCTGTCCTCTATCAGATGCATTGAAATTCTTAAACGACATTGCATTCTCTTTATTACCTGTACCATGAGGTCTTGCTTGCTTATTGTCCCATTTTCCTTTATTCTTCTCATTACCCTTCCAATCTGGCTTATTCTCAAATCTGAGTTTCAATTATTCATAGTAATGATTTAGCTTTCAGATGGCCTCCTCTAATGATCTAGGCTCATCAAACTCAATCATGTCTTTGAATCCAATCTATAATCCACTAATGAATATCTGAATCTTGGCAAGGCACATTCCTCAGTAACTCCAAGAACCTACTAGTGTACTCATCATCTGTCATCGATCCCATCTTTAACTCATAGAATTCTTTTTCCCTGTCATCAAAGTATCTCTCTGATAGGTACTTCTTCTTGAATAGTTTCTCGAGCTCGCTCCAAGTTAATTCCTCCTCATGAATGCCTCTGACATTCTTCACATCTTCCCACCAAATGTTTTCTTTACCTTTGAGGTTGAATGTAGCTATTTTGGTTTTCATGTTCTCTGAATAATCATGCAACCTGAAGAACTTCCTCATACCAAGCAACCATGCCTCTGCATCCTATGATTTCTTTGTCTCTCCATCAAATGTAGGTGTCTCTTCTTTCTTAAACTCATACGGTAATCATCCCCTGTCACTCCTCATGTAAGAATGATAACGATGATGACCATAATTCCTACCAGAACCATAACTAGAGTAGTACCTGCGTCCATCACCTCTCCTATTCGGAGTATCCAGCAACCTGCCATCTCTCACTATATAATATGTATCCAACCTGTGACCACCATGAGACCTACTGCCATATGCCCCATTAGTTTTGTCTTTCTGCTCATGGTTGATTTAAAGGGGTCCCTGTCACTTCAATTCTAACAAACTTTGAAGTATCACTTCATTTATTGTTGCTTGTTTCTCCTGTGTCTGTATGATTCTGTCATTGTATGCCTTACAACTCCTTATTTATTCCTTTAAGCTTCTTAGTGTGTTTTCCAAATTAGAAGAGTGGCCAACACCATGTTTCTAATTTGATCCTTAGGGAGAGTCTTGAGAACTGTAGTCTACCATCTTGCTAGTCATCTTTGATATTGTTCCTGCAAGGTATATCATGTCAGCTAAACCAAATCACAATAAACCAACGTACCTTAGCATAATTTGGGGAGGATACCTCATCTGCCTGATCAACCAATCAACTTAATACATATATAACATAATCAGGACAACATATAAAAATATAACACAAGCATATAACCATATACCCATCATTCTAGCTAGAGTTCAGTCATTAATGCATGACCATAGGAACTACACATATTGTGACCTCATGCATGAAAACAACCACCACGTCTTGTACACTTGACCACATGTGAACACTGACGTGCATAAACAATACATAATCAACCATACACTTATGATGACACACTCCAAAACAACACCATCAACTTCCCATGGTGACCTCACTGCAACCATAACCCATACCATATAAATTCAACAAGCACATGGTCTTACAATACAAGAAACACATATGCAAACGACATGAATGCATGACCAACATAAGGCCCATCCAGTTCGAGGGGTGAACCATGCTCTGATACCACTCTGTAATACCCTCTTCCTACATCTACCCAAGTAACCGGCCAACTCGGTGAAACATGTGATGAGAAGTTACTATGCTATGATTCGACCTCCTAAGACACCATAAGGAAGTGGAACCGACGTAAACACAACATACAAACCTTCCACATTAGCAACAGGTAATCAACCCCTTAGGTAACCAACCACTTAGGTAACCAACCCCTGGTTCTCACTAAGATTTTTTTTACCATTAAACCACTAGACGCTGCCTTGATATGGACAAGCATGCATCTAGGAGGTTCTTGACGCTTCCACATCATGGGTATGCATGCGTCCAGGGACTTTTCTGCCCAGTGATGTGCCTATGTCTCTGGGAATTGAACCACTTTTTCAGGGCCAGAGCCCAGGTCACTTCCCAAAACTCAATAACACTTCCAGAAATGCAAGATAGCAACAAAATAATGATACAAGTTCAATTAATTGAACAAGGAGTTGACTGGACCCCTACTAGCCATGACATGCATTTCATCAAACATGTCACAATTATGTAATATACATGTTTAAACAACATATCTGAGCATAGGGGTATCATACTCATCTGATAATTGCTAAGAAGCATTGATGCCTCAACACATTAGTTGCAGTTCCATCCATTAGGTCATAGATACATTTTTCATTCATTTACAAGTAAAAACATGATGAGAGACATACATAGCGACTGTCATAATACATGTTCATAACCAGCATAATAACAACAGAAATACCAATGAAACAACAACTATATAATCCACATATAGTCAATACAATACTCATGAAATAACAAGGAGAAATAACCTCATATTAATGATGTAAAGGCCAACCAAGTTCAAGACTTCTACAAACCACCCGACCATAGACATGGTTGGGCCAAATATCTCTTCCGCCAGTCACCCACGTGCCATATTCCAAGCATGAATGTGAGATCTCATAAAACACATCAATCAAAACCATCAAGGGCTTCCAGAGGCCAAACCACCTCAACCCATCAAATAGTGATTCCACGTCATGGTCGGATAACACAAACCACCACCAGATTGGTCTCTACCCAAGTCTTTCAGGGCTTGAGAGCATTTGTTCCAACCAAGGCTTCCAGGACTAGTAACTCAACCCAAAACTACCCCCGGGCTTCCAGAGCGTTTGTCCAACTAGGGCTTCCAGGACTAGTAACGCAACCCACCAAGGGCTTCCAAAGTGTTTGTCCAACCAAGGCTTCCAGAGCATTTGTCCAACCAAGGCTTCTAGGGACTAGTAACTCAACCCAAGCTAAAGGAAACATGAGAACCAACTAGAAAAACAAATAAATGAACCCACAACACCATGGATATTCAAGAAAAGGCAAGGCTAGTCAAATCTACTGTCAATCCAGGCAATCCTTCATGCCAATGACTGATCATGACCAATAAACGACATGCATATGCCATGCATTCAAAAACTAGTGAGGAAAACATACATAAAACTTAGTACCTGCAAGAAAAACCTACTGTAGCTAATGATCCCGATGTCTTCTTGCGCTATCCTACCCTTCCCTTACCTTCTTGCTTCAAAATCCAAGTATGCCACACTCCTTCAAGAGTGCTCCATGAAAACTTTAAGTGTCCAAGAATATGAGAGGGAGAGAATAGAGAGAGAGATCCCAAACTAAATTGACAAAAGTATGTCAACTGATCCTAATAAGCCTTTTTATTAACGAGGCCTCTATTTTCTTCATGTTCCTCCATTTTCCTCCTCACATGCAACCTGTGACCTTTCACCTGCCTTTTCTCCTAATTTCCATTATTTTCATAAATAAAAGTGCCAAAATTCCATTTTGCCTTTCCAAAGCCTTTTCCAATTTCCTTAGTCATTAATCAATCACCAGTGATCCCCATCACTATGCTTTTCTCAAACATTCATCTTGGAATACATTAATGAAGAAAACAACATGTACTGCTAAACCACACCATAACCTAACTAACCATCTAAACATCTATGCTAAATAGAATTGCTAAATCAACACTAACCTAATGTTGCCATGTAAGTGTAGAGGTAAAGAGAATTAAACTATACTAAGGTGTAAGCAAAGGAACTAAACTAAATCTGTTTTCAAGCGGAAAAGTAGTCGGAGATCGAAATGAGGGAAAGGAGGACGTAAGGACGCAGTAGTGCATAGGGACCGTTGGATCGATCAACGAACAAAAGATGGACGGCAGAGATATTATCGTAGGGGCTTAAGTGAATAGATGGATGAACAGGGTTAATGAATAGGATGAGCGGTGGAGATATTATCAACGGCGATTTAGTGAATAAGTGAATGAACAGGGTAACGAAGTAGATGAACGACGAAGATCTTATCACGAGGAATTAAGTGAATGGATGGACGAACAGGGTAACGAAGTAGATGAACAACAGAGATATTATCGTGAGGAATTAAGTGAATGGATGGAAGAATAGGATTAATTGGTAGATGAACAACAAAGATCATATCGTGGGAAGAAAACATGCGGAAATGATGGAGAGGGTTTCAAAGGTGGTAAGCAATTTCTCGCGTGCCCTCAAAGTTGTAAGATGTATTTTGGAATTTCAAGCGATTAGCCTAACTGAGTGACACGTAGCACGAGAAAACCACTTTTCTCGCGTGCTCTCAGGCGGATAACAGTCGTGCAAGAATCCGCACGAGATTGCGTGAAAGCCGTCGGATCAGGCTAGACAGATCGACAGTGGAGATTTGGGCGCATAAAGTATTGAGGTGATGCGACAACCGTTGGATCAAGAGACAGATCGATGGTGGAAGAGCACATAAATTAGGTGGAAGACTTCGCGTGCGATGGCCATTGGGTAAACTAATGAATCAGACGGTGATAGGTTAGGTTTGTTGTGGATCAGACGGTGAGGAAACAATGCATGAAGAACGTGCTGAAGGAGGTTTCAAATGAAAACGACAGAAAAGCCAGTGAGGGTGAGGGTGGACTGAGAGTGAGGGAAAACGATGATAATGAAATGAAACAAGTAACTACATCAAACAAAAAACTCCAAAGTTCATGCGAGAACTAGAAACCTGTGTTTTTGGGGTTGCTGAAGGGTCTCTTCCTCAAGTCATGGTCCTATAGGGAGGAGGTGAGGCCAAGACACCTGCGCACAACCTTATGGCGATCTTCTTCTCCTAGCTAACCTGCTATTTGGAAAAAAACACAAATGGATGTAAACTAGAGCACAACCAATCTACTGTACAATACTCTAATGGTAATGCAGCTACTTAAGAAAATGAACAGAAAACCAGGAAGCTACTTAAGAAAATGAATAGAAAACCAAGAATCTACTTAAGCAAATGAACAGGACTAGAAATCTATGCTAGCATACATGTACAATAAAGAGGAGCTTTGGCTGCTCGGGTTGGGCCCTAACACAAGAGCTTCAGCCCTTTGAGTTAACTTAGTGCTGGCTCAAAACATAACTCATCTTTATTATAAAAACCATGGATTACATAACAAACTGTCACAAGTATTGCAAATCAGAAATAAAGTAGAGTTTTACAAATAGAATCCAAGTCCTACTGAGGTCCTAAGCCTCTCTACTTATACATCTGAAGTCTCCAACTACTTCCTTCTCATTAGGGAGGCTTGGCTCTCCACTCAGGATAAACTGGTTTTTGTCACTTTCACTTGCTCAACTGTCTTTTGGTCCTCATGATTTGGTTGTTTGCACTCTGAGTTGATGGAGGAATATTTGAATGGAGGGGTAGTAAATGAGGAGGATTTTCCTCTTATAATTCCTCTCCCTTGTCCCATTCGAGTTTTGACCAAGGTCTTTGGCACAGTTCCTTGCTTTTATCCTTTATTCCTGCATTACATGCACATTAGACCACAACGCAAAATATCCAACTCTAACTCATCTCATAAACAAAATATAATCAAAAGTATGCAATAACCTATCAGAATAGTTGGTCTAACTAAGCTAGGAGGTGAATTAAGTCCAATTAAGGCCCATACAATTACCCAATGACGAGGCTCATCATCACCCCCCTACTAAAAGTATTGCTCATCCTCTGAGAAACTTAGTTAATGTCCATGTCTTTCATGTCTCTGGTAGCCTCTTTGACATCCCATGCTTCTGCTGTGGTCTCTTCTTCTTGTTTATAGAAGCTTGCTTTCCTTTCTACTTCTTCCCACTACCTCTTTTCCTCTTCTTCTTTTCTCCCTTCTAGCATCCCTAGGAGTAGTGGTGGACTAAGTTTAGGCCTATCCAATTGACCTTCAACCTTTGCATTGATTGCTTATACATAGGTGTCCTATTGAGTGCCTCTCTCAACCTTTGAGGCGAGTGATATTCTCTGATCTTCACGCTGTGTGGTAGTGTTTTCTAGCTCCTTTAGCAGGCATGTATATTATCATCTCTTAGCAGCCTAAACATATCCTCAAAATGTGAAATTGCTTTCTCTTGGGTAGCAATATATCTAGGTGCCAGTTGAGGATCATTTGCAATCATATTACGGGTGCTGATTAGGGCCATGGGATTTGATTGTTTAGATTTGATGAAAAGAGGTTCATTTTTCTCTCTGGAAAATATTATTTTCATCTCTGCAGCCCTTGACTTCTCATGATTTATTGATGATGCCAAAACCATTAATTATAGATCTACTAGCTCTGCATTAGGATCCCAAATATTCATGTCTGTGAGGGCCATGTTGTGCAAGTAAAACTCAGCCATTTTGGCCCTATCCTCTAGTGCACTTTGATCACAAAGATCAATAAACTGCCTGCAGTCTTGAAATGGCATGGTGCCCCTTTGTGTTAGTGTTTTAATATGAAATTTCAGCCATTTTTCTCTGAGGTAAAGAGCATAGGATTTAGCTGGCATCCTACACTAGATGGTCTCCAAGGATAGGTTGGCCACACATGCTAGTTGGTTTTCCTTTTCCTACAACTGTCCTCTCAGGGGCCTCTGGAGACACCCTAGGTGACTCCTCCTTATGTTCTTCCCCTTCTGTTTCAATGCCTTCTTCCTCTCTGACATAAGGAATAACATCATAGATGAGGGTTTTGATGTCATCCTCTGTTGGTAAGTCTCTGAAGACTGACCATTTTATAGCGATCCTGAGGTTTTGGAGGGCATCCTCAATGAGGATTTTGATCAAACCATGGTGAGCCAACTGTTGGGAATTCCCTTCCTTTACTTTTTTTGCAGGAGTCTATGAGTGATTGCATCAAGAAATAGGGTATGCTGAGTCTTTGGTGAACTGGTGTTTCTACCCCAAATCTTATTTCTTCAAGCATCCTAAAATGGTAGCCATAAACAACACTGTATCGACCCTCATATGAGATATATTTGATGAGTTGGTAGACTACCTCACTCCATGGGTATGGCAGACTGTCCCTCCTTACTCCATTTTTATCCTCTGTGGGTTCTTCAACTTCTAAAAATAATTTCCTTTTTTCCACCTGACTGTATGCTTTGTCTTATTTTCTCCATGCAATTCCTAGGGGAAGTGTGGTGACCCTACTGATGAACTCTGGGGTGAGATCTATAGTGAGCCCTCTAACTATAACAGTGGCATGGATTTTGCTGTGTGGAGTGAGGGAATGAGAAAATTCTTGAGAAAATAGAGTTTCTTGTGTATGTAATCCACTAGCTTTTTAGAGGACTTCTAGTTCATTTGCTTGTAAATGGGGATGGATTTTTAGATCCTACCTGTTTAGAATGGTGGCAGTGGGCAATTCTCTTGATATTCCTTCTTGAACCCCTCTGCCTATCCTGTAGACTGCCTCTATGTATCATGTAGACTTCTCCTGTAGACTATTCTTATAGGAATTCTCTTGTAGAACGATGGATCCTTGCTTCCAGTGGGTGGCCAGAGTTATGAGAGCTACTTGAGTGAGGGAGCTTCAAGGAGGTGGAATGCATGAATGCATGAAAACAATGTTTTGTTTCCCTTTATACCACCTCATCATTCCCACTCCTTGTAATCAACTCCCACAATTGTTAAATCCATAGTTAACCACTTCTTGTCCTACTCCTCCTCTGTTCTTTGAGTTGACTACGACCATGTGTGAGAGGACACCCTGCTTTGTATGTGATGACTGAACGAAGGTGGCCAACTTAACTAGCCACTTTTTCACTTACAAACCAACTACCTCGTAACCTTTACAACTTTTGATCAAATGATGCATATGAGTGAGTGATTGGGATACTTACCTGTGGTCTCGATGCCATGCTGCAGTTTGTCGAGGATCAGAGGTGTTGCGATGTTTATTTGTTGCATGGTCATTCTTATTCCTCTTCTACTGTCTGCTAATGGTGTCTGTGACTGTAGATCTGATGTTGTTGCTGCTATGTAGCTCCTGGATTACCACTTGGCAATGTTTGGTGTCTCCCTTAGAATTTCTTGATCATGTTGGATGGTGTTGTGAGGATGCTGTAGTGAATAGATAGAGGGAGTAGGAGTGTGTGTGAGTGTAGGGATGATGTTAATAGATGAGGTGAGGGGTTAGATCATGTCTAGAATGAATTTTGGGGACCTAGCCAACCTACCATTAAGGGGATCCTGTAGGAATATAGGGGATCCTGTAGAAAACACAATCTTCACCTTAAATTGAAGCAATGAAGTAAAAAAAACAATGGAATTGATGGAGTGATGCATGTTAAGGAGTGGAGGAGATGAATATATGTGAGGTAGGGTTCCCTTTGGGTCTTCTCTTTGCTCCTTGATTGTCTTTCTCACCCACTTGCAAATAACAATTATGTCTTTTTTCTTTTATATTATAATTATAATATATATATATATATATATATATATATATATATATCTATATATATATAATATATATATTATATATATATATATATATATATATATATATATATATATATATATATATATATATATATATATATATATATATATATATATATATATATATATATTTAAACACCTAGGCTGCCTCAGAGAGGTTTTCACCCTAGATATCTGCCCTATGCGCCTCAAGGAAGGTCTTCACCCAAGGATATTCTTACTCTTTTTCATTTTTTCTCATCCTTGGGCCGCTTTATGAGGTTTTCAACCCAAAGATGGGACTCAGGCGCCTCATGGAGGTTTTCACCTGAATCCTTATTCTTTTTTCTCTTTTCCAGTGCCCTGATGAGGGAGGAGCTAGAACTTGCTCCACCATCATCATTGTCTTATTGATATTGTCAATGAACTCTTGTTTTGATAAAGGCCTCTTGTACATTTTCAATCGGTGTCCATTAACAAGCAATGGAATGGATTCTTCATCTATAGTTCTAATTTGCACTGAACCATTATCATGGCATATTTCCACCACATAAGGTCCGAGCCATCTTGTCCTTAGCTTCCCCTTGATGTCTTTATACCTAGAATCATATAACAATGCCTAGTCTCCCTCTTGAAATTTCTTCTCCTTAATATGTTTGTCATTCCAGATCTTCCTCTGAAGTTGAACTATCTATGTATGTAGGAGGGCCTGCATTCTGAATTCATCCAAGCCATTCAAATGGAACAATATTTCTTTCTGTGCATGACTGAGATCCAAATCTAGTTTTGTTGAGATTGCAACAAGATGATGGAGCTTAGTGAAAAGAGTCGCCTTCACTAAGTGGGCCCGCAGGCTATTTTTGGCGCAAGTCTATTTTTAGACTATGTCTATTTTTAGACATATGGATCATGTCTATGGATTGCAGGTTGCTGTTTATGGATAATTGATCAAGTTGAGAAAATAGATGGACTTCTATTTTTGATGAAAGTGTGAGTGATCACAGTGTGAGTGATCAAGTCTATTTTTAGACTGGCTGTCAAAATAGAAAAGTCAAATATTATTATCTCACAATAATATTTGGACTATAAACTTAATCTTATTCTCTTGGAGCACTTCAGTTCGAGCTACGGATGTGGCACATGCAATTGCATGAAGGAAATACGTGGTTCTTATGGGTTAGTTGAATATTTGAATGCATGACTTCAGTTAGAACTCAAGTGAGTTGAGTTTAGTGGACTGGAGGTGCAGTTGATGGAGTTGTGTTCAGTTTAGCTTTGTTAAACTGGTTGTATTTAGTCTAACTGGCAAATAGACTAGAGATGAGTTGGGTGAATTAGTTATTAATTAAATCACAAGTTATTAACTCATAATACAACTAATGAATACATCAGTTAACTCAGTTGCATGTCAGTGCATGTTCAGTTCAGCAGGGAAAGGTGTTAGAGAATCAGATTGCTATCAGTTGTAACTATAGTTGTGCACCAGATCTTGCACAATCAAGGGATTGAGTATGCCAATGAGTTTGCCCACATTGTAGCTTGTTCTCACGTGATTTAGCCAAGGAAAGACGTGGCTGCCTTGGTATTATCACTGGTTCTTGTGCAGGTATTGAGCAGCGGAGGTAGGCAAGCAGCGGAAGAGATTTGAGCCAGTGATTGATTCAGATCTGAGCTGTATTGTGTGTAACAGGTAGAGCTGGTACTGGATTGCTTGTGATAAGCATTGTACTTTGTAATGTTACATGACTCAATCATTAATATACAGATAGTTGGGGTTTTTAGCGAGAAGCTTTCCCCAGGATACATACTGTGTTAATGTGTGAATGCTCTTGATGTTTTATTGTTATTGATGCTGCTAGATTGATGATCAACGTAGAGGAGCTTATGTA
>APFE031266044.1:261314-315006 GCA_000404065.3 Pinus taeda
CTTTTTGAAGGAGAGGGGCATGTTAGGCCCCTATACTACTAGTGTAACCCCTTATGTTATTAGTACAACCCACTTATTATATTGATGTACCCATGTAGTGCCCATATTGTTACTATTGTGCCCCATAGAAGCCCACTATTGTTATTATTGTGCCCTTCATTATTATTGTTATGTCGGCTCTGATTACGTTATGACCCCTTAGACTCCTATATATAGAAAGGAGGTCTTTTCATTTATATCATCCAAGAATTGTTCATTTATGTAATGTAAAGGAGGTTGCCCCCTCGAAGAGGCTGAATTTTAAGGCGTTGATCTATCTTTTCTATCTTCTTCTTGAACTAGTTTCATAACAGTATCGGTTACGACTTTCATTGGACTTTGATGAGGTGTCATGACATATGGTGTGGAGCCCCTTACCTAGTGGATAAGGATTTTGATTTGGTGCATGTTGTTTGGTCAAACCTCTAGGTGAAAGGATTATAACTCATGCCACTCACACACACATATAGAGATGTGTGTGTGTGCACGTGAATGTGTTGTCAACCCTCGGGCAATGTAATTACTCTAGCCTATGCAACATGTATACATATAAAATAAATATATATATACACATAATTAATATGTCTTGAGCTAGTGTGTTGAACCACTGGTCTACGTGGCATCCCCATGTGGACCAAATCCAAAGGGCACACTGGTTCCATGTGGCACACTAATGTTGACATGGCCAGCGTTAACAAGACAAGTTCTCTTTTAAGCATAAATTTCAATCTAGGACTCAAATCAACATAAAATTTTCATCTTCGAAAAGCTCTGGTGCAGGAGCATGAGGCTTGAAGACAAAAGGCTCCGAATTTATTCCAAAAAAAAAAATTACAAGCAAAGGAGTGGGATCCTTTAGTTGTCAATTCACAAGTTTTCTAGATAGGATTTGAGCTAGGATTTAAGGATTGACTGATTTTGTAATTAATTCATGCAGTTTAGATTCAGCTGAGATTCTCGAGGAGAATATCAACCAAATTAGATATTGTTTAAGATTAGGCAGATTCAATCCAGTGATTAAGGATCTGATTGTTAGAATGAAACGATATTTAATGTAAGTTCTGAATTATTGTAAGGGGGATTTTATTGATTTTGGTTGATTTGGTCGTATAAGATTAAGTTGCAGAAACTGAATCTCTGTGTGTATTTTTTTATATAATTGGTCAATCCCAGAGGCGTTGCATCCCTCTGAAATATCTCTATGTAATACTGAATTTCAGTTTTACCTGAAAATTTAGAGTTTTATATGATCTAGTGTGGTCGCATTTAATTCCTCTTTTGTTGTGTATTAAGTTAGATTGAATGTGTTTCGAACCACAGAGCCTTAATTAACTAAGCTTCGAATTACAAAGAGTAGAACTAAATTTGGCGGAAGTGCTAAAATTATAGTGGAACAGAGGGAAACCTGACAAATCGTGGTAAACCCGGAAGAAGAGTGAGAGTCGTCCAATGTACAGATCCAATAGATCTAATGGTCATCGCACGCCAATAAGCTCGTGCGATAGTCAAAGAAAAAAAGTAGGTTTTATCAGCGAAGCTAGTTATCGGGTGAAGAAAAAGTGGTAAGTGGTAATTCGAGGTGGTCACCCAATTCCATTTATTAGTCGATACATAGTACGCCATAGGAGAGGGAAAACCACTTTATTGGGTGAGTAATCCTCATGCAAGTGGTTCACTGGATATCGTTGTTAACCATTGGATCAAGTGTGCTTTGATCAACGGTGGAGGATCACCGATTAGTTTCGTTGATCGAGTGAACCATCAACTGTCGGATTGAAGGGTAAGATCAATGGCGGAGAATTAACGCGACAATATTTGTGGAAAAGTGAACGCAATGAGGAAATAAACCAAAGTTTCAATTCCTTTTGATTCTGTGGCAAAGGAAATGTTGTCAGGTTGCGGCTAAAATTAAGCGGTTCATCTAATTTCATAGAATAGCCAAGTTTGGAGGTAGATGATTGATACTCCAAAGGAAATCCAAGAAGAAATTCCACCTGAACTTGTAGAAATCATTTCTGGATTTGAATGATTATCCATTACACCTACACCCAGGCCACCATTTGTGGTATTAGAGCAACCTCCTGACACTAAACAGGATCTCAAGGATCATAAAAGGAAATCTAACATGGCTTTAAGAGTTGAAGGAAGAGGTGGTGGTTAAAGAAGAGGACGACTAGTTGCATATGCTGAAGTGTTGGAAACTATGCAACAGATACAAGCTATATTGGAAGCAACGGAAAAGGGAAGAGAAGCAGATGTTGGGGATGTCAGTGAACCTGAAGCTGAAGCTGCAAAAGAAGAACCTAGAGATGTAACTCCTGAAATAAGATTCTTTAATTCAGTATTGAGATCCACATCCAAGCCTAGACTTGAAGTTTCAATCTACACAGGAAGCTTAAGCCCTAAGGAATTGATAGACTGGATAAATGACTTCGAGAAATTCTTTGATTATTGATCTGAATTGGGTCCTCAAACAACTCCATGACTGTTAAAACTTAAGAATGAATGACAGAATTCAAGAAATCGTATAGCTATCAGGAAGGACCTCTGGACAATGGCAGTTTGTAACCAGCACGGAACAACAAGGACCTCGGTCAAAGTGTGCTGACCGAGGCCCATGGAGACCACGCAGAGGTGCAAACTAGCAATTGGGAAATCCAGATGAGAAAATGGAGGCCATTTCTGATGCGCGATTATCGTTATGGGAAAAACCCCTCGAAATGGAAAAGCCCCGAGCACTCGGTCACAAGGGAAGCTAAGAAACCGTGGGAAAAAATCTAAAACTGAAGGCGAGTCCCACGCTCCAAAACCGGCGGAATATCGGAGGTGTTTCAGGTGATAAGTGGATTTGTCAGAGGACCCAGTGATTCCATACGTTGGATGACGCGTGTCCGGCGGAAGAGAGAGAAAATCGCTCTCATCGTGGGCTAACGTCCAAGTAATTCAACCCTGTGATAAGAGCAATAACCATGGGATATAGAGGCCCCAGATCTAACAGCGGAGATTGCACCTGATGGGAGACTAGATTTGGTGGAAGAATAAGCTGAGGTACATGAAGGTTTGAAGTCCGATTTGACCGCTAAGCTAGCGGATGAATCATTTTACTAAGTAATCAAAATAACGAACCGTTGAGAAAGAGCTGGCACTCAGTTCATGAGAGGACAAGTGGCCACCTCCATATGAAATGTTACTCAGTGGCGATGACGCAGAGGTAGAGAATTCCAAGTAGACAGCGGAAGGTGATCCGAAGAGATGGAAGAGGAACCGAACAGTCAAGGGATGGATTGGCTTTAAGCCATGCACAGATGGAGAACAGAACAAGATGAACAGAGGAGACAGTGAGACAGAGAGACGGAATAGAGAGTGAAGCAAGTAGCAGAGAACAGAGAACCGAGCTGACCTGTAGAGCTAAGGCAGCATCGAACAGATGGAACCATGCTTGAGAGGTTCAAGCAATCCTTGAGAGGATATCTATCAGGAACTAAGTACCAAGCTGGACTCATCCCATTAGTAAATTTGTAATAGTCCGTGAGGGGATAAGCGGCCACCTCCCTGTGAGATGTTACTCAGTGGCGATGACGCAGAGGCAAGGAATTCCAAGCGGACAGTAGCAGGCAATCTGAAGAGATGGAAGAGGAAGTGAACAGTCAAGGGATGGATTGGCTTTAAGCCACGCACAGATGGAGAATAGAACAAGATGAAAAGAGGAGACAGTGAGACAGAGGGACAGAATAAAGAGCGAAGAAAGTAGCAGAGAATAGGGAACCGAGTTGACTTGCAGAGCTAAGGCAGCATCGAGTAGACAGAACGAAGCTTGAGAGGTTCAAGCAATCCCTGAGAGGATATCTGTCGAGAACTGAGTACCAAGCTGGACTCATCCCATTAAGACCAGTTGAGGTCGAGACCTAGTAAGGGGGAGTCTGTGCACTCTAGTGGCTTGGGGAATCCAAGTACCACCCTACTAAGCATCATCTATTTCAGGAGACTGAAATTGAGCTCCTCATTCTAAAAAAACTCTGCTTAAAGACACAATAAAGAAGGCCACCACTGATAGTTGGACCGAGACGTAGCCCAGGAGGATTGGGTGAACTCCTCATTAAATTGTTGTGTTTTGCATTTGCTTGTTGTGTTTTCTCTCACTGTTTTCCAGTGTCTGTGTATTTTGCAATCTTATTAATTCGTTGCCTAAGATAACATAGACACACACCAACACATGAGTCTGTAATACCTTCATTAATTAATTAACTCAGATCACTGACAAGTGATTTTCATATTAATTATGAAGAAATAGAAGAAGGAAAGAAGGTGAAGTTTGTTGTCACAAAATTGTGTTGAAAAGTGTTCAACAAGAAATGCTTGTTGAGATTGCAACAAATGATGGAGCTTAGTGAAAAGAGTCGCCTTCACTAAGTGGGCCCGCAGGCTATTTTTGGCGCAAGTCTATTTTTAGACTATGTCTATTTTTAGACATATGGATCATGTCTATGGATTGCAGGTTGTTTTGTTTATGGATGATTGATCAAGTTGAGAAAATAGATGGACTTCTATTTTTAATGAAAGTGTGAGTGATCACAGTGTGAGTGATCAAGTCTATTTTTTAGATTGGCTGTCAAAAATAGAAAAGTCAAATATTATTATCTCACAATAATATTTGGACTATAAACTTTGTCTTATTCTCTTGGAGCACTTCAGTTCGAGCTACGGATGTGGCACATGCAATTGCATAAAGGAAATACGTGGTTCTTATGGGTTAGTTGAATATTTGCATGCATGACTTCAGTTAGAACTCAAGTGAGTTGAGTTTAGTGGACTGGAGGTGCAGTTGATGGAGTTGTGTTCAGTTTAGATTTGTTAAACTGGTTGTATTTAGTCTAACTGGCGAATAGACTAGAGATGAGTTGGTTGAATTAGTTATTAATTAATTCATAAGTTATTAACTCATAATACAACTAATGAATACATCAGTTAACTCAGTTGCATGTCAGTGCATGTTCAGTTCAGCAGGGACAGGTGTTAGAGAATCAGATTGATATCAGTTGTGACTATAGTTGTGCACCAGATCTTGCACAAATCAGGGGATTGAGTATGCCAATGAGTTTGCCCACATTGTAGCTTGGAAATACGTGATTTAGCCAAGGAAAGACGTGGCTGCCTTGGTATCATCACCGGTTCTTGAGCAGGTATTGAGCAGCGGAGGTAGGCAAGCAACAGAAGAGATTTGAGCCAGTGATTGATTCAGATCTGAGCTATATTGTGTGTAACAGGTGAAGCTGGTACTGGATTGCTTGTGATAAGCATTGTACTTTGTAATGTTACATGACTCAATCATTAATATACAGATAGTTGGGGTTTTTAGCGAGATGCTTTCCCCGGGATACATACTGTGTTAATGTGTGAATGCTCTTGATGTTTTATTCTTATTGATGCTGCTATATTGATGATCAACGTAGAGGAGCTTATGTATTGTGTATGTTTTCCACAATAGTACATGATCAGGATAATCTCTGTTGAATATGTGTTAAATTATTCAAAATTTCTACAAGTTGGGCTACCATCCTCAATGTGTTATATTCAAAATCAATGGACAACAAATCCTTTTTCCAATAAACCAGCTCATAGGGTGTAAATCCAGTGGTGGTCTTCCATGTTGTATTATAGGCCCAGGTGGCCTCAACTAGTCTCTCTGCCCAATCCTTCCTGTTGCTGCTCACTACCTTGGTTAAGATGTTCTCCAATGCCCTGTTGGTCACCTCCACTTGCCCATTAGCTTGTGGATAATAAGGAGTGGAGGTCCTATTCTTGATTTTGTGATGGCTTAGTAGTTCTTCAATCATGCTGGAGGTAAACTAGCTGCCTTGGTCTGTGACTAGCTCTCTAGGGTACCCAAATTTGTAGAATACATTCTCCCTTAGGAACTCAACCACCTTCTCTTTTGTTGCTACCTTAATTGCCTTGGTTTCATCCCACTTAGTCAAATCATCAGTGCACACAATAATGTACTACTTTTGCTTTGAAGGAGGGTTGATAGGCCCAATGAAGTCCATGCCTCACTTGTCAAATGGCTTGAAAGTCACTTGAGGTTGTAGGGGCATTTCATCTCTTGGAGTAGGCTTTCCCTTCCTATGGCACTGATCACACTGACTAATGTACTTTTTCACATCCTGATGAAGAGTAGGCCAATAATAGCCCGCTTGCAACACTTTGAATGTTATCCTCTTTGCTGCAAAGTGTCCTCCACAAGGCCCATCATGACAGGTCATAAGGATGTCAAAAACTTCCTCTTCCCTTACACACCTTCTCAAGATTTGATCTGGGCCAAGTTTGAACATATTGCCCCCAATCCAGGTGAAGGGGGCGCTTTTCCTGACTATCTTGCTCTTTTCTTTGGAGGGAAAGTTTGGTGGGAATTGTGCTGATACCAAATAGTTTGCTATATCAACAAACCATGGGGAGAGAACTGAAATAATAAACAAATGCTCATCTGGTAAGTAGTCATCCACCATTCCTTCTTCACTTGTAGGTAGATTCATCCTAGATAGAAATTCTGCAACAACATTTTCCTTACCAGGCTTATCAACAATAGTTAGATCAAACTGCTGTAAAAAAAGCAACCATCTTAAAATTCTAACATTCACATCTGGTTTGTTCATTAAATATTTGATTGCAGCATGATCAGTATGCATAAATGTTTGATATCCTGTAATGTAATTCCTAAATTTGTTTAATGAATGCATAACATCCAGGAGTTCATTTTTGGTCACAATATAGTTTAGCTCAGCCTTTAACAGGTTCTTACTGATAAAATAGATGGCATAGGGTAGTTTCTCCTCTTCCTAACCTAAGGTTGCTCCTATGGCTTTGTGTGAGGCATCAACATGAATATGAAAAGGGAGGGCCCAGTTTGGGCCTCTAAGGATTGGTGCAGTGCTTAACTTACCCTTTAGAATGTCTAAGGCTTCTTGACAACCCTTTGACCATATAACTTCAGAATCTTTTGCCAAAAACCAAAACAAAGGAGAGGCCAACTTGCTGAAGTCCTTTATCAACCTTCGATAGTATCCAGCTAACCCTAAGAAACTCCTGACATCTCTCTGCTTTTGTGGAGGTGGGACCCTTTGGATGACTGCTATTTTGTTTGGGTCCACCTACAGTCTTTGTTGAGATATTGACTGACCTAGCACGGTCCCTTCAATCATTAAGAATTCACATTTTTCTGGACTGAGAGACAGGTTCATGTCAATGCATTTGTGCAATACTTTGCCTAGGTTAGTCAGGTCTTCTTGAAAATCACAACCATAAGGTGTAAATTGAAAATACTCAATATTTATCTATGGAAAGTGGCAGGAGCATTGCATAGGCCAAAAGGAAGGACCCTATAGGAAAAAGTACCCCAAGGACAGGTGAATGTGGTCTTATCCTGGTCTTCTGGGCAGATTTGGATTTGGTTGTACCCACTGAATCCATCTAGGAAGGAAAAATATTTCTTCCCTGCGAGGCCATCTAGCACTTGGTCAATGAAGGGTAGGGGAAAATGATCCTTCTTTGTGGCTTTGTTCAACTTCCTATAATCAACACAAATCCTCCACTTACCATTTTTCTTGGGAACTAACACTAAAGGAGAGATCCACTCACTGTCAGAGATAGGGTAAATGAATCCCGCATCTCGTAGTTTTTGCAGTTCCTCATTGAATATGTCTTTAAGGGTTGGATTCATCCTCCTTTGTGGTTGTTTGATCAGCTTGCAACCTTCTTTGAAGTATATGTGGTGAGTACACACTGAGGGGTGTACTCCCTTCATTTCCTTGTAACTCCAAGTGAAGGCTTCTAGGTTTTCTCTCAACATGTTGCATAACTCTTCCTCTTCAAGAGCAGACAGAGATGGATTAATTTTCATAGTTTTCTCTAGGCCGAATTCTATGGTTTTGACATGGAGTGGGTTGGAATTGGCCAAGCATAAGTCAATTGGATGATTGTTATGGGTTTCCCTTACTTCTTCTTCTAATGGTAATGAACTAGGAGTTGGTCTTTGGAGTAGTTGTTCAATTAAGTCATCCTCATCTCGCTGTCCTCCTCCTATGGTTGCTTCCAAAGCATAAAGTTGGGCAGAATAAACCTCACATTCTTCCTCCTCCTCCAACCATAAAGGTAAATCATGCTCTAGGGAAGGTTGAGCAGGAGGGTATAGGACTAACTATTTGGACATATGCCGATTCTTGATGGTCATATTCCCAGCTCTACAGCTAATGTAAGCATCAGGTGTGGCCAACCATGGCCTCCCAAGGATGAGAGGGTAACCAATAAGCTTAGCCTTAGGCTGGAGAACTAGAAAATCTGCAGGGTACTCCTAGGAGTCAATGGATACCATCACATCCTCCACAATTCCCTCCGGGGTGACTGTGGAACGGTCTGCAATTTGCAGAACTGTTGTGGTCTTCCTCAATGACCCTTGGAGGTTGAGCTTGAGCATGGTGTCCTTCATCATCACATTAATGATAACCCCAAGATCAATTAGAGTGTGTGGGACAATGGTGCCATTGATGTGCACATCTACTACAGGGCTTTCAGGGTCCAAATATTTTGGACATATTACCTGCCCCAACATTAAGTCAAACAACTGTCCAATGACATTAATGGTAGGGGCATCCCTTTTTCTTCTTCCTGGATGCTTGAAGCACTTCTCCTTAATTAGCTTATTGTAAATGGGAACATCTTTGATTGCCTAGAGAAGGGGGATCTTTACACATAGATTTTTCAATTCTCCCAGAAGTTCAGTTTCTTCTTGGGTAGGTTGGAGTGGTTGGGCTAATCTCTCAGGAAAGGGTGGATTTACTTTAAGGTTGCTTTCCTCTCTTTCTTCCTCAACTTCTCTATTTGGAGAGGGAGGTTGGTTATGTTATCACTCAGGTTGTTCCCCAAAATTTGTGGAAAAGGGAATACAACCGAGGTAACCACAGACCAATCTTTTAGATTCTAGCCAATCTGCATCCAGAGAGGGCTCTCTCTTTAAAATTCAACTTTGCTTTAAAGTGTATTAGGCTAGTTATGAGGTACAAGGGTTTCTTTGATTTTTGGATGGTGACATTCAATAGAATAGGGGTGTAAATATGAGAAGTTCAGTGCATTGGGCTAATGGAGTGTATGAAGATGAACTGCTGCATATGGTTTCTTTGACAGAGGGTGGTACGACAGAGCAAGGTAATCAACCATGAAACAAATTGTAAGCTGAAATAAGGTGAGATGGGGTCAGGGGTGAAGGGAAACTAAGAATCCTTCATCATGCCGACAGAGGGAAAGTGGATGAATATTGCCAGGGAGCAGTTAAGAATTCCTTAGCTAAATTCAAGATGTAAGAACCAGGGGAAATAGGAGCAGTTAAGAATTCCTGCTTATGCTAATTCTGAAGAAAACATAAAAAATGATAGAGATTGAACACAGAGTGCAGTTAAGCAAGTTCTGGGTTATTCTTTTTCCCTGTTATTCATATCATGAACATAGATGATATATAAAAATACTGAAACTGTAAAACATGAGTTTAAAAGACTTATTGATTCATGAAGTATTTCGAGAATTCTGCAACATAGTCCTCTGCCATCAATTCCATAACTAGAGAGTTCAGTAACAACACATTCCAACAACCTTTTATTCAGAAGAGTTTTCAGAGTTACAACGCAGTTCCAGAAATGTATCACCAACCCCTAATACTTCGCTTGGGGAGGTATTTGTACAAAAATGTTTACAAAATATCTCAATGAGATAATATCTAGCAATAACTTCTTTTACCTACTCTACAGGGGAAGTAAATGATCTTGAAAACAAGGAGAAATGAATGCAGAAGTAAATGCTGCTGTGCTGGCAGCTCCGTTGGTAAGGTGCGTTGATTGTTTTCTTGGTGAGTCGGCGGGTGGATGCTTCACTAACACTCCGCGCAGCTGGCTTAGCTTTTTCGGGCATTTAAATTTGATTTAATAGACTGCAGCTCCGCGAGACTCTCACCTGTTCCCTTTATCTGCTTTATGACATCTGACGTATCTTGGGAAAACAAAAGTTTGAAACTCGCCTACAGAATTTTCAACATACTTTGCCACCACTGTTCTTCTGGTAACTGATGTCTTTGTAGCTTGATTAAATTCTCATCTGCGTTTGTGTACCTGTAGAAGTTAGTTTGGATTGTAAAAAGATCTTGTAATTCATGCTCTATATAAAATAGATTTTCCAAATGGTTGTAAAGAGTTTGGCCAGATGGAAGGGTCTTCTCTGCTGGAGTACTTGATGATGATGCATTTTGTTGATCAGCAGCATGTCTATTTAACCTGAGCTGGTACTCAGCTTGTCTCAGCAGGCGTTGATTATTTCCTAATAGACTAGGCAAGTCCTTTTCCTGCAAAACTGCAAAATTTTCCACAAAAGAATTTACCTCCACCTGCATGTCTTGGCTCTTCCTCTCCAAATTCTGCATCAGGGTTCTCATGGTCAGAACTCTTTTAATTGTTAGGATGGTGCCTGTCTTGTCCCTGATGTTCAATGCTGCTAGTTCTTCCTTGGTTTTATTGTTCAAAAAATGGATTAGCCTGTTGGCCTGTTCGGGCTTATGCCCCAATAAATTTCTGGCCTTTTGAATTTCCACCTGGGCTGCTGCTATCAAGTCAATCTGTTCATATATAATTTGAATATATCTCCATATATTACTAATTGATTCACTGATATTAGCCCACAAAATGCCCTTGATTTCTCCCAGAGGCTTGTCTAAAGAGATGTTCTTCTCCAATGCCTTTACTTTATTCTCTAATGCCTTTACCTCTCTTGTCTTTTATGCCACAATGATTTTATATTTGTCATAACTTATTTCCAACTTGGCCAATTTCTCTTTAGCCTCTTTTAATTCTGATACTTGGAGTTTTAAATCCTCCATAGCTTTTATCAACTCCTCAGTGGTCATGGTAGTGCTGCTGCCTACTGCGGTTGTTGTCGCTGATGTACCTGTTGCTGATGCTGATGGTGCTGGGATAGTGGGAGGTACTGCTGTTGTAACTGTAGGAGGAGCAGTTGTGCCTGTTGGAGTTATTTGAGGTGGCTGGGAGGTCGACTCTCCCTATTTATCTTGTAAAGCTTTCTCCAAAGCCTGCTCTGTCTCACTTAGTCTCTCATTCATTTTCAATAGCAAGTCCATCATGTCTTCCTCAGTGAATTCTTCAATTAATGTGCCCTCTACCCACTCATCTTGATTGGCAAATTGCTCTATTTCAGGGATCCTACAATGTTGGTAAGATGATAACCTGTTTTTCACTTTTCTTTCACAAATAAATCCATTTGGGTCATAGGGTACCCACCAAAAGCTCCTTTTCAATTTGAGTTGTTCACCCAATATATTTTCAACATCTTGCCATCCTTCCATTTTGTTAATAATGAAGGGGCCTAACTGGTTTCTTGATTTAAGCTGAGATTTTTTCTTTGTACTATGAAAGTGAGTCAAATCTGAGTTGATAAATTGCATGAAATATTCAAGAGCAAACAGTCTCATAGGCACGTATTTTGGAAATTTATAGGGGCACAACTCACAACCATATATCCTGATCTCAGTGTGGTTTTGGTAAAAATACCAGTCACCTATTTTATAGCTTTTAGAGAGCTGTAAAATTTTCTTCATGTCATCAGGGAGTCTGGGAGGAGGAGTTCTCATCAGTAGAGTGGAGGCCGGATGTATAAACAAATCAATGAACTCACAGTAAGTGTAAGGAGAGTTGTGAACTGCATGGAAGACTGAGGTCCAAAAGATCACATACCTCCTTTCTCCTTTAGAATCCAACTTTCTAATGGGAAACTGAAGATTGTCTGTTTGATAGTACAAGAACAAATGATATATGTAAGAGGTATACTTGAAGACCCCTTCTCTGTCTAGACTCAGGAATTGCTCATGTATTTTATTGGCTATGGAAGTGGCAAAGTCATATTTGACAACAGGAGGATGTCCTGGGATAAATATGGACAACAGAGCTAAAATAGTCCCATCAACATATTCACTTGTCTTGAATCCCAAAACATAGGATATCATATCAATGGTGAATCTTCCAGCTTCATTGAACTAGACATGGTGAAAAGGAGGTGGCTCTGTGGGTTGGCAATCTAGTCTCATGAACAACTTGGCAATTCGGCCTATTTCTGCAGTGGATAGTTTAGAGCCTTCATCCACCAAATGTCCCATGGAAAGAGGAGCCAGAGGTTGACTAGGTTTGAAGTGTAGCATTTCATTGGTTGAGTTAGGAGTTATATGAAAAAGAACAGTTCTAGTTGGATACATGACTGCTCTTTGAGTAGGTTCATAATTAGCACAACACATGTGAATGACATCTGGGAATACGTTTACTGAGGGGAGATAGTATCTGGGCAGATTGGATTCCCATATCCCATAGAGATCAGTTTTGTTTAGGTGATTGTTTCTGATTTCACAGAATTCTTGGAGGTGGTTTTTGTCACCAGTTAAGTCTTGTATTTGAAAATCCCTATCAGCTAAGGGAAACCACTCTAACTCTTTGTGAGGTGCATTGAGGGGAGCAATGTTCAGGGCCACTAAAGCTTCCATTATTCAAATTTCTGTGATTTTTTAATTTGGAATTTTGGGCTTTTGTAGCAACAGTAGGTAAAATAACACTTTTGGGCCTTTTCTACAGGAATTATAGACTGAACTCGGCTTGAATTTAGCTCAGTGGGAGAAATTTGCAGAGGGAGACAGAGTTTGCGGGATTTTTTGGTAAAAATGGGAAAAAATAGTGGTTATGGTGCGCCTCTTTGCAGGTGATTTGATGAATTTTACTCAAATTTGGGCTTTTTTGGAGAATTTGCAGAGGAAACTAAAAAGCACAGGGTTCGGGAACAAAATGTAGGTAAATACCTGTTTTGATGGTCAACTGTGCAATTTGGAGGTCGCGGGACGAGCTCGAAGGCCGAACTGTGGATTGAATTTAGCTGGGTGGTGGACTGTGTAGTCAAATCGTTGATTTTGATGAAAAATCACATGCACTAGTCACACAGAGAAAACAAACAGAAATGAACGAAAACGACGTTTCCAGGCCTTTTTGACAAAAAATTTGATTTTGGCGCATTTCAGTCGGGTGATGTCAGCATGACGGAGCGATTTGTCGTGTAGCAGGATGACGTGGCGCTGACGTGGGTCTGATGTCAGTTGATGACACAAGGGTGATGTCAGTAGGGAGGCAGTGGGGGGCGGTAAGCGGTTTGGCCCCCACACCGCTTTTAGGCAGAAATGTTATTGGGGGGGGGGGTAGCGAGTAGGGCGGGAGACTGCCACTTGTCCCAGGGTACGGAGACAAAACCACCATCCTCCGGGCAGTAATCATCGGACACAAAGAGGGTCGCGATATGGATTGGAGTTGTTGGATGGGCGGGCCCGGATCCAACGGTGGGTGGCGAACGGGAAACGACGGAGGCTACAACGCGGGGACCCACCATATAAATCAACGTTTAAATATATATCGGGTGGGTATAACCTTTGGTTATCGGGCTTTACGAGTGCGGTTATTTATTCAACCAAATGTTAAATAAATTCCATGGTTTGTGTATGCAGAGGGTTGTTATTGGCCCCGAATGGACCGTTAACTCCCATAAAAACATTACCATATGGCTATAATAAGCCGGGGGTCAGGGTATTTACACTTTTTGGGGTTTTCATGCATTTTATATAATAGGGGCGGGAAAAATATTATGTAGGAGCTATATAATAAAGTTAGTATTTTAATATGAAAGGTAGTTTTAATCAAAACACTAAGTTTGAAAAGTGAAACTTAGGTTTAGGGAAATGAAAAAGGGATCCAAGTCATAAATTTTGGAAACTTAGTATAATGGAAGAAAAATATTTTTACACAAGAAATGTGGCTTTAATGTCCTAAGTAAAAACAAAGTTTTATTTAGTCCTTTCATGAAATAAGGTGAACTAGGAACACTGAGCAGATCTCAGTGTCCTTGGAGGGGAGGTTAGTAATTGTTTTTTGGAGAAATGAGAAGGGAAATTAGTCATGCTTCATCTACTTTGTGACCACATAGTTGAAATGATACTTTATGATATCCATGAGATGAATCATCTTCAAAAGACAAAATTGCTCATAAACCTGCTTCTGCAACATCCAAACTGCCTACCCAGCCTATTACACCTAACATTTTTTCTTCCTTTATCCTTAGGTGCATTTGAACTAGCAAACCATTACTCTCTTCTTTTCTTTTAGCTACCATCCTATCTAGGTCTGCCCTTATTTCTTCAGGGGCTCAGATTTAGTTGTTGAGACCCTTTTCTTCTCTACCTAGCTAATTACCTGCCAAGATTGAACAGTTTGGACAGGTTTCATTCTCTATCTCTAAGACAAGAAATTTAAACATGAATTTGGCCAAGATTATGCTGTTTGGCCATCCATCAATTGTGACATGAATCAGTAGTTGCACTCCATAAGCTCTTTGCAAAAATAGAACAGTAGTGGCTTTTTGGACTTGCACACTTTCCATGGTCCTTTGTTTGGGGTTCATTTCTTTCATTTTTTCTTTTGACCATTTTATTTTTCTTGCCCTTTGATTTTTCTTTTAGGGCACACCCTCTTTTAATTTTTTTTAATTTTTTGTTTTCTTGGAATGGAACACCTTTACAACCAACCAAAGGTTTGAACATATTAGGCCTTATTAATGTCAATCATGAAAAATGACACCTATTGGTATAGGAACCTAACAGGTTATTAGGGAGAATTCTCCCAGATCTTAGGTTGATCTCCTGGATTTCTACAGCATAACTTGGGTATGATGTCTCTCCACTGTATACTTGTTGAGCCTACCTATTGTTTGGATTTGGATTTGGTTGGGCAGGCATCTGGGGTTGCTTGGCTGGAGTAGAGTGCAGGAGTTGTGGTTGGGTAGGTGGTGGAGGCAATAGGGTTGGAACATTGTTGAATTAGGGCCTCCACCCCTAGAGTGGGGTATTCCACAGAGGTTGTGGCTGAACATAAGGTTGAAATGATTAGTTGGCTTGCTGGGAATGATACTGAGATGTATAGGACCAAGGAGGGGGTGTAGACCAGGAAGGATGAGTAGGGGGTCCCCAAGAAGGTATAGCTATGGTTTGGTTGGAGCTGTAATATGCATGGGATGACCCTTGCATACCCTGTTGGTATGGTATAGGCCCAGGAGGTCTCCTTTGGCTGATGTAGCACAGCTGCTCAGTGACCCCTTCAGCTCCTTGATATACAACTTTGAGTCCAAGTAAAGAAGGGCACTTGTCTGTGGAGTGGTTTTCTTCACAGACTGAGCAAATCTTAATACAGTTCAATGGACATTCGTTCCTAGGATGCCTCCTAGTGCATCTAGGACAAAAGATGGCCAAGGCTCTCTCTGCTTCCTCTTGCTTCCTTTTGATGTTCATGGTGTCCAATTGCAAGGCAAGGGTTTGCAATATATCACTTTTTAAATCTTCCAGCATATTTCCAATTTCACCCTTGATGGATGAGTTGGAGGATGATGTAATGGCCATAGGTTGACTAGCCCTACCTTTTTTCCTGGTTTCCCTAGAATTGTTTCTAAAGATAGTCTTAATATCCTCATAGGGTAATTGGTAGATATCTCCTCTTGCTATCATATGTAAGGTATCCAGAAGATCTTCCCTTACTCCTCTAAGCAGGACCATCTTCAGCGACTTAGGGTCAAGTGTGCACCTGACCCTTTTGTAACTGAGTTGGAACCTTTCTTCATAGTCTTCTAAGGATTCATCCTGGCCTAAGTCATCTTGAAAATCTCTTCTTTAGTATCCTTTGACCTATAGTAGTCCCTATATTTCTTGTTAAAATCCTATTGCATCTGAGCCCAATTTGTGATGCTATTTCCAGGTAAACCCATGAACCAACGCAATGTTACATCCTTGAGGGTAGATGGAAACAATTTTAACCTTTTCCCATCATCTGTATAGTCATAGGTTCGGAATATAACAACAAACTCAAATAGGAGAGTGTCAGGGTCCTCTGTGGTCAGGCCATGGAAATGAGGTAGAGCAGAGGGGTTTATATTATTCATCTTAGTGTCCCCATTGGTCTCCTTGATGGGGAAGGCACCCTCAATTCTATCTCTATTTCCTTTGTCATTTCGGTTTTCAGCCATTGGTTCAGTAGGAATGGGTTCTTCCTCTTCTTCTTCCCCTGTAGGTTCCTCAAATATGTAAGGTTGCTCACCTAAATGGTCTTCCAATTCACCATCACTGAATAAGAGAGAAGGTTGACTGTTGGATGCAGTGGGGGTATTTGACAAGAATTTCCCTGAACTATTCCTATTCCCACGAGGCATGAAAGGAAATTTTTTTGGGTTGGTTTTTGTAAGTTTTTTTTTAAGCTAGAAAGTACTCTGCAGAAAGGAAATTGCTGATTGAATGAAAAACCACTGACAAGAAAAACTACTTGCTGAATTGAAATTCTACTTGCAGAATGAAATTGCTGATTGAAGGAAGACTACTGACAGAAAAATACTACTTTCTGAATTGAAATTCTACTTGTAGAATGAAAAGGAAAGCAGATAATGATAACTGAAAGAAAGGAAGAAACTAGATTACTTTTGCATAAATAAACTAATGGAAGAAAATTGGAGACTAGAAATAGAAGAATGCAGTAATCCCATTCTACTTAGACACCTCCCCAGCAACGCCGCCAAAAAGTGATGAGCGTAGGTATTGCAACAAGAATGTTGCAACTCCCAGGGCTACCAGCTTTACTTATCAACCCGGGGCTCTTACAAACTTGGAGGTGACAATGGTATGTGCACAAGTAAAAGTGAAGGTCCTATCTGTTGTCATTGCTCATCTGGAGAGAGACCCCGGGGGTTCCAAGCCATACTTCCATAGGGTCAGAAGAAGCTTAATTCTTTGATGGAAGAAGAGAAAATCTATTTGAAGAGAGAGCTACTCTACTGTAGTAATGAAGAAAACAACATGTAATGCTAAACCACACCATAACCTAAGTAACCATCTAAATAGCTATGCTAAACAAAATTTCTAAATCAACACTAACCTAATGCTGTTATCTAAGTTTCAAAGGTAAAGAGCATTAAACTATACTAAGGTGTAAGCAAAGGAACTAAACTAAATTTGTTTTCAATTGGAAGAGCAGTTGGAGATCGAAATTGGTGAAAGGAGGACGTAAGGATGCGGTAGTGCATAGGGACCATTGGATAGATCAATGAACATAAGATGGACGATAGAGATCTTATCATGGGGGCTTAAGTGAATAGATGGATGAACAAGGTTAATGAACAGGATGAACGACGGAGATCTTATCGCGGGTGATTTAGTGAATAGGTGAATGGAGAGGGTATCAAAGCAGATGAACGATGAAGATCTTATTGTGAGGAATTAAGTGAATGGATGGACGAACAGAGTAACGAAGCAGATGAAAAACATAGAATTTATCGAGAGGAATTATGTGAATGGATGGATGAACATGATTAATAAGTAGATGAACGATGGAGATCGTATCACGGGAAGAAAATGTGTGGAAATGATGGAGTAGGTTTCGAAGGTGGTAAGAATTTTCTCGCGCGCCCTCAAAGAAGTAAGCTGTATTTCTAAATTTCACATGATTAGCCTAAGTGAGAGACACGTAGCACGAGAAAATCACTTTTCTTGCGTGCTCTCGGGCGAATAACGGTCGTGCAAGAATATGCGTGATATTGTGCAATAGCCATTGGATCAGGCTAGACAGATCGACGGTGGAGATTTGGGCACATAAAGTATTGAGGTGACGCGATAGCCATTGGATCAAGAGACAGATCGACAATGGAGATTAGAGCACATAAAGTAGGTTGAAGACTTTGCGCGTAATGGTCGTTGGGTAAACTAATGAATCAGACGGTGATTGGTCAGGTTTATTGTGGATCAAACGGTGAGGAAATGATGCATGAAGAACGTGATGAAGGAGGTTTCAAATGAAAACTATAGAAAAAATAGTGAGGGTGAGGGTGGACTGAGAGTGAGAGAAAACGGTGATAATGAAATGAAACAAGTAACTGCACCAAACAACAAACTCCAAAGCTCATGCGAGAACTAGAAACCTGTTTTTTTGGGGTTGCTGAAGGGTCTCTTCCTCAAGTCATGGTCCCAGAGGGAGGAGGTGAGGCCGAGACACCTGTGCACAACCTTATGGCGATCTTCTTCTCCTAGCTAACCTTCTAATTGGAAAAAAACACAAATGGAAGCAAACTAGAGCACAATCGATCTACTCTACAATACTCTAATGGGAATGCAACTACTTAAGCAAATGAACAGAAAACCAGGAAGCTACTTAAGCAAATGCACAGAACCAAAAATCTATGCTAGCATACATGTACAATAAATAGAATCTTTGGCTACTCGGGTTGGGCCTTAACCCAAGAGCTTTAGCCCTCTGAGTTAACTCAGTGTTGGCTCAAAACAGAACTCATCTTTATTATAAAAACCATGGATTACATAAAAAACTGTCACAAGTCTTGCAGCTCAGAAATAAAGAGTTTTACAAATATAATCTGAATCCTACTGAGGTCCTAAGCCTCTCTACTTATACATCTGAAGTCTCCAACGACTTCCTTCCCATTAGGGAGGCTTGGCTCCCCACTCAAGATAAACTGGTTTCTGTCACTTTCACTTGCTCGGCTGTCTTTTAGTCCTCATGATTTGCATGTTTGCACTCGGAACTGATGGAGGAATATTCGAATGGAGGGGTAGTAAATGAGGAGGATTTGCCTCCTATAATTCCTCTCCCTTGTCCCATTCGAGTTTTGACCAAGGTCTTTTCCACAATTCCTTGATTTTATCCTTTATTCCTGCATTACATGCACATTAGACCACAAAGCAAATTATCCAACTCTAACTCATCTCATAAACAAAATATAATCAAAAGTATGCAATAAGTTATGAGAACAGTTGGTTTGAGTAAGCTAGGAGGTGAATTAAGGCCAATTAAGGCCCATATAATTACCCAATCATGAAGCTCATCAATCATATCTTTGATTCTTTCTATAATTTTTTTATTAGGATACAAAAGAAATTGTATGATGAAGGAAAGATTAGGTTTAATTCACATGCCCATTTCACTAAGGGAAAGGGAAAACAAGATAAAGATAAATAAGTCATGGATACTGTTGTACCTCTGAGATAATAGTTAGTCAGGATACCAATGCCAGAGCATCTAAAATAATTGTTTTGGGGGGGGGGGTTTGGTTTAAATTTATGGAAGACCAATGAATGAAGACAGATGCAGAATTGAAGTGATAAATCCTTTGGGGTATATTAATACTTCAGCAAGGGGCTGCTATAAAGCATTACACGTGATATAGATCAAAATAGTGGTGAGTAGAAGACAACAAAAAAATATGATTATCACAGTTTCCAGACTGTAAAACAGAACAATCACAAGTTGGAAAACCTCCTAAACTACGTTCTTGAGGTTCAAGGCAGTATACTAAATGCTTACACAAGATGCTAATTATTTATTGATTAGAGGGGATTAGTTACACAAACAATTTCATTAATCCAATCTCTTAAAATATGATCACTTCAGGAGCTTATAGGAATCAATTGAAACTCTAATTGTTCCCACCTAGATATCTCTGCAAGTCATAAGCATACGAAGAAATAACACAATGATTGAAAACTGGAAAAAATTACAGGATAACACAAACTGTGCAAGACCATATTCAGAATCCTTTGCTTTGTATTAAGGTTCCAGAAAGATTTAGTACATCAAGAGTCTGCAAAAGCTTCCTTCAAAGGTGGCTTCCAGGTTCAAAGTAGCATTAACAGTTAAGACTTTACAAGCAATGAACTATGAATCTTCAACTTCAAACCATTTACAACTCAGGAAAGGAGTTATTTATACAATAATAAAATTACAAATATCCTAAAACTGTTTAAGATTTATTCAAGGAAAGGAAAAGATCTTCATGGCAAGAATATAGGGGCAACTATTGAACTGCTTGTTGCCGTTCCCTTTATTCAGGTTGTTATGGATTTTGTATGAGGATATTTGCCCCTTTATGCTGCTTGGTTGTTTACATTCTTCATGCTGGCCGATTCCTTCAATTAAATCCTTTTATTGATATTCTTTAACCTCTGTGAATTTGCTTTAACCTTGCTGAGTGATTTTGACTACGCATTCCAGTTTTTACTGTGTTTTTCACAGTAAATAGCCCATTTTGTTTTCCAACTGTTATCTGGGCTTGTTTTTATAAACTTGGAACAACATCTTCTAACCTGCAAAACACAGAACTTGTTAAAAAAAATGGTGGCTGAGGGTCTTTGATGGCTTTGCTGAGGCTTGAAAGGTTATCAGAAGAAGTCTGGGGCATATCAAAGGCTAAATGATGGCTTAAATGGGCCACAGAGGCATTATTGGGCTGTGCTGTGTTAAAACAGGCAAACTGAGCAAATGGTGTAAAATGCGTTTAATGGAGAAAAAGTCTTGCTTTTAACTATCGGCGAAAAATGAACAGTGGCGGAAAGAGTACAGAGGATTAATTAAGGTGGAAATGGCTTAATCTTGTTTAAAACATTGATTAGTGGTGAAATGGTGCTTTCGGGTCATTTCCATGTTTAAATTAAAAAATTGATTTTACACAAAAAACGTTATAAAATCCCATATGGCAGACTTGAAAAATTATGGACCCGGGCGGATAATGATATCGGGTCTGGGTGATATCGGCTATCGCAATCGGAGTTGGCAAGCGGGAGGCCTATTACAAAGGATTGTGATAAGGGCCGTACGCGATATAGTATTGAACTGCAATATATATGTGTCGGGTCCGGGCCTCTTATCGCATATCGACGATCGCAAGAGGTGGAGGGTTGGTGCTTTAATGGGGAAATGCGATGAGGCGGATGCGATGTGGTATAAACTGTGATATATATAGCGTCGGGTCTGGGGCTATGACATATCGCAATCAGGGATCAGAGTTTGCAATGCGGGGAGGGTTTAATATATAAAGGACTTCCAATCCACCGATATGCAATGTGATGTTTATATGAAAGGTTGTGATATTTATATAATACATAGTTTTATAAAAAAACTAATGTATATGCATTGTTTTTTTTTTAAATGGCCCGTGGCTCCGCCGATTCGATATTTGTACGAAATACATAGTTTTATTATAAAACTAAGGGTTTTGGGCTATTATATAATAAATGGAGCTATATAATATGGGAAAAGGGGAATATATTATGGATTTAATACATTATGTTAGTATTAATATAAATATGAGCGGAAAAGGGAAAATGACTAAGTATTGATGTTTCTATTTGATTTTCATATTTCATAAATACTTAGGGTAAAACTATTTTGTGGGTTTTTGGGTAAAAGGGGATTTTAGATGGAATCTTTACTTTTCCTAGGTAAAAATGATTTTTACCATAGGAAAAGGGGTTTTTAATAGAAAATGAATGAATATGGATATATGAAGGTAGGAAGGGGAAATTAGTAAATATATAAATGAATAAGGATGAGGGAGGTTAATAAATTGATTTGTAGTCCTCCATTTGCCTCATGGACTTAGAAACATGATGACTATACATTTTTTCCAATCAACTATTAAACTTCTGCAACCTTTATCTACTTACCCTTTGCTTATACTATCATTTTTTCTTCACTTTAATGGGTGCATTTAAGATAGCAAACCCTTATCCTTTCTTTTTATTTAACAAAAACAAACTATCTAAATCTACCCTTATAACTTCCAAGGGCTCAGATTAAACTGATGAGCACCTTATTATTCTCTACCTAACTAGTGATCTGCCAAGATTAAACAGTTTGGCCAGATCTTTATTCTCTATCTATAACATCAAATCTAAAGCATGAAGCAGTCAAGATTAAATAATTTGACTGTCATGGGTTGTGGTATTTAAAACAAGCTGCACACAACTATTATTTTGCAGAAAAAGTAGTGGCATTTGGACTTGCTCACTTTCAGAGTTTATTTGTTTTATTTCTACCTAACATTTTCTTTTTGCCTTTATTTTTTAGAGTAGCTACCCTAACATTTTCTTTGATATGGACATCATCATTGAAATATTCTTTTAAACTAACATTTTATTCAGTATCATTATGTCCATATCCTAACTTAACATTTTTTGAAATATTCTATCTAATCAAAACCAAAAAATGCTACAACATTGGCTCCATCTGGGGACTGCTTTCTCTTGTAGAATGTAGAGAACCTACAGATCCATGTGCCTTCTCCTCAGGCTATGGAGTCCTTGCTGTAAAAAATATCACACTGACATCTTGGAAAGGAAAAGAAAACCAACACTATATACAATGAAAACTATTTCACCTTCCTAGTACTAAATATAATGTTTGAGAAACTTTCCATTTATAGGATAAGTGGAATATTTCCCCTTAAGATTCTATAGCACAAAAGTGTTGTTACCCATTACTTCAGCAATTGCTAAAGGTCCAAACCACAAATTATCAAATTTTCCATGCTTTCCTTTCTCTTCTCTCCTGACATCCCATCTTAGAACTAGATCACCTTCCTTAAAGTTCCTTGGCTCTTCTATCAAACAAGAATTTCATCTTATTCTGATATTTCTGCCATTTGTATTGAACTTCATCTCTGTTTTCATTAAGTTCAATAAGATGACTGATTCTTCTTGAAAAATCATCAGGTTCATCTGTTGCATCCTGCAGAAATTTTAAAACAGGAAAAGCCAAATTGGTAGGGAAGATTGCATCTTTACCATAGACTAGCTGAAATGGAGATTTTCCAGTTGACCTCTTTGGAGTAATTCTGTTTTCCCGTTCTACATAAATCAAATGTGAATCCCAGCTATTCTTATGATCAGCTAGTGTCTTTTTTATTACCTTTACCAAGCTTTTGTTTTATGATTCTACAAGGCCATTACCCTGAGGGTAATATGGAGTTGAATGATGTAGCAAAATCTGATATTTCTAGCAAAAGTCAATCATTTTAACTTGCTAAATCCTTTAATCACCTTTAAAGGAAAAGAATGAATGAATATCGTTGTTCCAAGGGAAACTTAAATGAAATTCGAACCCCCGGCAATGGCGCCAGTTTGATGTTGTACCTCTGAGATAGTAGTTGGTCAGGCTACCAATGCCAGAGCATCTAAAATAATTGTTTTGGGGGGGTTGGTTGGTTTAAATTTATGGAAGACCAATGAATGAAGATAGATGTAGAATTGAGAAGTTGGAGACCGCAAGGAGAAGCGAAGCGGGAGCGTTTAGGGTTTTAGTTTTTTGAGGAATTTTCCCCATGGATGGGCGCAGAGGAGGGAGCTCCACTCCCTCCTACAAGGAGGCGGTGGCGAACAAGTGCAAAAAACCTCTAGATAGAGACAGACGTAATGCTGAGGAAGGAAGAAGAAATAGGGAAGAGGAAACGGACGGCTCCATTTCGAAGGAGAATGATAGCACAAAAGACAAGGAGGAAATTGACAGAAAATAGGGAACAAAAGATAAATAACAGAAGGGACCATGCAAACCCAAGGCTGAAATCACTCCCAGAGTAGTATTAAATAATCTAGCACTGCAAGTGCATAGGGAGCACATGCAGACTTACGCAATCATATGCAAATTCATGGGGTTATGGGCCACTGAAAAAGCATTACAAACTTGGATCAGATACCACTGGAAGCCTAAAGGAAGCATTGATCTTCATCTAGGGTCCAAGGGTTTCTTCACTGTAGTGTTCACCAACATTGAGGATAAAGATAGAGTGCTTGAAGGCGGGCCCTACTTTTATGTAGCAGCAGGGCTCTACATGAGGCCATGGATGATGAATTTCATTCCGGAGAAGGAAACTTTTACTTCAGTCCCGGTTTGGGTAAGACTCTATTCTCTACCTCTTGATTATTGGAAAACAAAATAGCTAGCTGCCATAGGAAATAAATTAGGAAGGTTCGTCAAAGCTTCTGAAGCAACAAGGAGAGGAAAATATACCTCCTTTGCAAGGATCTGTGTGGAGATGGATCTATTTGGAGCTCTTTCGGATGAAGTCATCTTGGAGGTTTTTGACGAGGAATGGGTACAGATAGTAGGCTATGAACATATTCCATTTAGATGTCGTAGATGCCATGATTACGGACACCTTCTAAGAGACTACCCTCTCACTAAAGAAGAAATCAAAGGAAATACTAACACAACAAAAGACACAGACAATTTTCACAAAATAGTACATAAAGGAAAAAGTGGCAAAAAAGGGCCAAAGCAACACCAAGCGGGAGGACAAAAGGCTAGTTAGAATCAGTTCCAAGTTCTTGAAGGGGATGAAGAACTAGTAGTAGAAGATCAAGTAATGAAGGAAGGTTATGAGAAGAGGGATAAGAAAGAAAATAATGATCAGGCACAGGAAAATGAAAAACAGAAAGGAAACATGATGAGTGATTCAGAACTAGAAATGGATAAGGAAATGAACCAGAGTGAGATGGAAATGGAAGACAATGAGCTACAGGAGATTCTTGATAGAGAAAACCTAGATCTGGAAGGGTTCTTGCATCAGGGAACTACGGGTAGCGTAGAATCACTACCACAAGAAGAGATCAATAGAATACAACAGTTATTCCTATGGAAAACTCAGGACAAGGGTTTGGAGGAAGTAAACAACACTGAAAGACTGAGTAAGGAAGGGGGGAAGCAGTAAAAATGACTCCGGGGCTAGCATCGAGAAATCTAGGAAGAAAAAGAGGTAGGAAAAAGCAGAACGAGCTCTTGATGGAATGTGGAAAGCTCATGGTAGACTCAGGTAAGATGAAAGATCTAACCAGCTACTCCTTTACCAATATTTAATAATGAAGTTCACAACTTGGAATATTAGAGGTCTAGGCAGCAAGAGAAAATAGAGAATGTTGAATAACAGAATGCAACAAGCAACCCTAGATATAATTTTTGTCCAAGAAACAAAATGCTCTATTCAAAAGTTAAGACAAATCCATAGTAAATGGCTCAGCAAATTTGAGTTTCTAGAAGTTAAAGCAGAAAATACAACAAGGGATATCCTCACTCTTTGGAATCCCCATAAGATTGGAATAATTGATGCGGAGGCATCAAGGAATTATTTATCAATGGACATACAGCGTGTAGGAGATAGGGACACTTATTTAGTCACGAATGTTTATGACCCCCAAAGGTTAGATGACAAAATCTGGTTTATAGACTCCTTGGTGGATCTCCGAGCCAGGCATGTAGGGTTACCTTGGGTCATAGGAGGAGACTTCAATATGATCAGATCTCTCTCAGAGAAAAAAGGGGGTACAAGAGCTCTAAATAAAGATTCCTCAACCTTCCAAATATTTTCAGAAGACATGAAGCTTGTTGATATTGAGACAAACAATGGCTTCTGCACATGGAATAATAAAAGAGGAGGGGACGCCCAGGTAGCCTCCAAGTTATATAGATTCATGATCTCTGAGGATCTCATGCTTTTAGACAAGGAAATAATGGCTGAAATTCTACCTTTTGGAGGCTCAGATCACTGGCCAGTTCAAATGGAGATCAAAGGCATAGGTACTCCAAGAAACTGACCTATTAGATTTGAAAATATCTGGCTTTCACACCCAGATTTTAGCAGCAACATTGAAAAATGGTGGGCAGAAGATTTGCAGATTCAGGGATCAACAATGTTCCTGCTGCACAAAAGATTAAAGCACATTAATATGAAGCTAAAAGACTGGAACAAGAATGAATTTGGAAATATTTTTGCACGTAAGAAAGCGGTTGAAAACAAAATCCTGGAGCTCAACCAAGCTTTGATCAAGGGAGGATCTGATAAGAACAAAAATGATCAGGTAGAGAAACATCATCAAGAATGGGAAAAGTTGTGTAGACAAGAGGAAATCTTTTGGAAACAAAAATCAAGAGTTCAATGGGTATAGGAAGGAGAGCGCAATACTAAAATTTTCCACAGATCCACCATTGCTAATAGGACTCATAACAGGATCTCTTTGATCAAGGACGAGGACGGGCATAATCACCAATCCCATGAGGATATAGAAGCTATGTTAGTTAGAAACTTCAGAGGTATTGCCCAGGAAAACATCTTAGTAAGGGAACCTTTCATCAAGGACTTCACTAAACACATCCCTAAGTTGGTTTCCAGAGAGGACAACTGTAATCTAAACAGACCTGTAACTGAAAAGGAGGTCAGTGAGGTAATGCAAAATGACAAAGCTCCAGGTCTGGATGCATTCAATGCGGATTTCTTCAAATTCTGTTGGAACATTTTCAAAAGGGACATTATGAGGGTTGTGGAAGATTCCAGGGTGAATAGAACTATTTTGAAATCTCTCAACACCCCCTTCATCGCCCTAATTCCAAAACAGGATAATGCCCAAACGCCAGAGAGATTCAGGCCCATAGCCTTATGCAATGTAGTTTACAAGATAATTTCCAAGGTAGTGGCCAATAGACTCAAACCTTTGCTACCTACACTTGTTTCAGGGGAACAATCTAGGTATGTGGAAGGTAGACAAATACTAGATAACATCATTCAAGCTCATTAAGTGGTTCACTCGTTAACTAGTAAAAGGAAAGCGGGTATGATAATGCAATTGAACATAGCCAAATCTTATGATAAAGTAAACTGGACATATATCAAGAAAGTGCTCAACGTGTATGGTTTTGATCATAATTGGATCAAATGGGTCATGACCCTCGTGACTTCCTCTAGTTTTTCAATTGTAGTTAATGGCTCTCCCACTGAACTTTTTCTTCCTTCTAGAGGACTCAGACAGGGTGATCCGCTCTCTCCTTTTCTTTTCATCCTCATGATGGAAGGGCTGGGGCGGTCCATAAGGCATGCCTAGTTAACGGGCAAAATGCAAGGACTCCAACTATCGAAGAATGGTCAAGTTCTGACCCATCAACAACTTGTAGATGATACCATGTTACAAGGAATTCCCACAGTCAAGGAAGCATTTGCTTACAAGCAAATTTTGAATGACTTTGCAATGGCAACAGGTATGGAGGTCAATCTTTCCAAATCAATTTTTTTTTCTTTAACACCCACATTGCCATTCAGAGAAATGTTTCCAGAATTCTTGGCTTTCAAAGAGAATCCCTCCCCTCTAAGTATTTGGGAGTTCCTCTAACGGCCAAACCTCTACATAAGAGCATTTGGGAACAATTAATCATCAAGATGCAAGATAAGGTCAGAAAATGGACAATCAGGTCTTTAAATCTTGCTAGTAGACTGGTCCTTATAAAGGCTGTGCTACAAGCAATCCCAATATTTATGGTATCAACTCTCCCAGTTCCAAAAGGAGTCTTACAACAATTTAGAAATATACAAAGAGATTTTCTTTGGGACAAGGAGGAAACCAGGAAAAAATGGGCTTTAGTGTCATGGGAAAAGATCTGTAAACCTAAGAACCAAGGAGGCCTAGGATTGGATGATCCAGAGATTCTCAATAGGGTTCTTGGGGCCAAGCTTTGGTGGCGGTGGGTTAAAGATCCTAAGGCTCAATGGGCAAGCATCTGGAAGGAAAAATATGCCAGCTCCTGGCTTTTTTCTGAGCTTATAAGAATGTCTGGAAATATGAAGGGCTCTCCCATATGGAATAAGGCCTGGGAGAACAGAGAAGTGGTTCAATTTTTTTTTTTTTGTGAAATTAGAGATGGAGATCAGGCACTAATCTGGGAGGATAAATGGCAACAAGAACCAACACTCTTGAAAGAGGAACTTTTGGGCCTCAAGCATGAGAGAGACAACCAAGGTTTAGTAAAGGTAAAAGAATTTTTGGATCAAGCTCACAATACAAGAAAATGGAGAACATGGAAGAAAATAGATGGCAGAGGGGAAAATACCCTCAACAACAGAGCAAAAACCCTAAAGAGGATGATGGATCAGAGGATGATTCTTGTCACTGAAGGGCAGGATCAACTAAGATGGGGTAACAACAAAGAGGGCAACTTCAATATTAAGGAAGAAAAAGGTATTCTCCTGGGGCTGGATTCCCAAGGCCCGATTAGAATTTGGCAGAAGCTGTGGAGGAGAAAAAGCTGGATAAAGATCAAACTCTTTATGTGGCTGGTTCACCATAGGAAAATCCTAACCTGGGAAAATATTAGAAAGAGGGGTATGCTGAGGCCCTCCAGATGCCCGCTCTGTGAAGCACAAGAGGAGACAATGGAACATCTTCTCAATAGCTTCATTTTCACCTCCAGGTTATGGGATTTTTTTTCCAACATCTTCAATCAATCCGATAGAGACAAAGACAGTATCACTAACACCCTAAACAATTGGAGGAATAATGTTTCGGATAATGAAGTTCTTAACTCTGCCTGGGCTCTCTTGCCAAGTTTCATAATATGGAATGTGTGGAAAGAAAGAAACAAGCGACTTTTCAAATAAAAGTGGAATTCCTCTCTTTGCTTGTTGAAGCAGATCTCGAAACAGTTAAAAGAGATAGTAGGCACAACAGTTAGGGATCTCCCCATGAAGCCTCCCTCAAAAACTGAGTTGATAATACTCAAGTAGTTAGACATGTAGGGGCTCATTCCACAAGGTTTGGATAGGAAAATAAGCATGAAGGAAAAGGCTAAAGAATTCTGGAATCCCCCCCCGGGAAGGTTTTTTGAAATATAACATCGATGGAGCATCAAAAGATAACCCGGGAATGGCTGGCTTTGGAGGAGTTCTACGGGATGAAAATGGAAGCATCATCTCCCTTTTCCATTGTCATTTAGGAAAAGCCACCAACAACATGGCAGAGCTAATGGCATTGGAGCAATGCTTAGAACTTCTGAAACAGGACAACTGCCAACATGTGATAATAGAAGCTGACTCAGAGTTAGTCATCAATGCGGCCAAGAAAATTAGTCATGGAATAGGGTTGGAAAAAGTTACAAAACGCTGGAGGTTACTAAGGGTGCTCCATAAAATATAGGATCATCTTCAAGGACTACGCACACTTTGATTCATCGATGTGCATAGAAAGGCCAACAAATTGGCGGACATTCTAGCCAACCAAGGTGTCACCTGCAAAGATAGCAGAATTTCCATGGGTTGGCTTGCAATGCCACAGAGCGACCTAAAAGAAATTTGCCATAACCAGGCGGAAGAGGATAAAAAAGTGTATCAGAACAACACTAAGGAAGCCGATACGCAATGAGTAGATTGATGCAGGATTTACATTTTTGGTCAGACAGGTCTACGGTAGTTAGCACGCCAGAGGTGGCCTCAACAACGATGGTTATCACAACACCGAAAATCCCTAGAGGCAGCTGCAGCAATGATAGTTATCACAACACTGAAAATCCCCAGAGGCAGGCGTTTGGTTCTCACAGTCGGGAGAAAGTTAGAGAAGAATAACGATGGCCCTGTTCTGGAGGCATCATTTCCCATTTTTTCCAGGATTGGGAGATTAAACCACTTATTGAGTGGTTTTGGTGCGATCGCACCGCTTTCAAGCTGAAGATGGTTTCGCAGGCTGGGCAACGATACCATACAACTATTGACACGTGGATGAGGGTTGGTTTTGAAAACCACCCTCATCACACAATAAACTTCGGTCATTTCAGACAAGCGATTATCAGCTCTACCATCTGATATTTGCAAGCCCGATCAACGATCTATATAGTGTGAATGGTTTGGTGGGGTCGGGGGGTTAAACATCTGGCTTCTTTATGGAGCGATATGCATTGCCAGCATCGAGTTTAAAAAGGAAATGGACGGCAGTGATTAAACCGCAGGATAAGGGTTTGCTGGCACTAGTATTAGTGGGGAGGGTTCATGTGCCCTGCGACTCCCATCACTTGTTTTTGTCGGTACTCAAAAGTGTTTGACGAGCACTTTTTGAGGTTGGTGGGCCTCGAGTCTATAGGACATATTTCTTTTGTGAATTACACCACTCAGTTGGGTGGAAATGTGTACATGTTGTAAATTATGTTTGATTTAAAGAAATAGAAGGTACAACTCTTGCTTCAACAAAAAAAGAAGATAGATGCAGAGTTGAAGTAATAAATCCTTTGGGGTATATTAATACTTCAACAAGGGGCTGCGATAAAGCATTACACAGCGATATAGATCAAAATAGTGGTGAGTAGAAGACAACAAAAAAAAAAATATTATCACAATTTCCATACTGTAAAACAGAATAATCATAAGTTGGAAAACTTCTTAAACTACGTTCCAGAGGTTCAAGGTAGTATACTCAATGCTTACACAAGATGCTAATGATTTATTGATTAGAGGGGATTAGCTACACAAACAGTTGCATTAATCCAATCTCTTAAAATATGATCACTTCAGGAGCTTATAGGAATCAATTGAAACTCTAATTGTTCCTACCCAGATATCTCTGCAAGTCATAAGCATATGAAGAAATAACACAATGATTGAAAACTGGAAAAACTTACAGGATAACACAAACTGTGCAAGACCATATTCAGAATCCTTTGCTTTGTATTAAGGTTCCAGAAATATTTACTACATCAAGAGTCTGCAAAAGCTTCCTTCAAAGGTGGCTTCCAGGTTCAAAGTAGCATTAACAGTTAAGACTTTACAAGAAATGAACTATGAATCTTCAACTCCGAACCATTTAAAACTCAGGAAAGGAGTTATTTATACAATAATAAAATTACAAATATCCTAAAACTGTTTAAGATTTATTCAAGGAAAGGAAAAAATATTCATGGAAGAAGATAGGGGCAACTATTGAACTGCTTCTTGTTGTTCCCTTTATTCAGTTTGTGCTGGCGTTTGTATGATGATATTTTCCCCTTTATGTTGCTTGGTTGCTTACATTCTTCACGCTGATCGATTCCTTCAGTTAAATCCTTTTACTGATATTCTTTAACCTCTGTGAATTTGCTTTAACCTTGCTGAGTGATTTTGACTGCACATTCTATTTTTTACTGTGTTTTTCACAGTAAATAGCCCATTTTGTTTTCCAACTATTATTTGGGCTTGTTTTTATAAACATGGAACAACATCTTCTAACCTGCAAAACACAGAACTTGTTAAAAAAAACATGGTGGCTGAGGGTCTTTAATGGCTCTGCTGAGGCTTGAAAGGTTATCAGAAGAAGTCTAGGGAAGAGGCTAAATGATGGCTTAAATGAGCCATAAAGGAATTATTGGGATGCACTGTGTTAAAACAGGAAAACAGAGCAAATGGTGTAAAATGCGTTTAATGGAGAAAAAGTCCTGCTTTTAACTATTGGGCAAAAAAATGAACAGTGGCGGAAAGAGTACGAAGGATTAATTAAGGCGGGAATGGATTAATCTTGTTCAAAACTTTAATTAGTGGTGAAATGGTGCTTTCGGGTCATTTCCATGTTTAAATCGAAAAATTGATTTTACACAAAAAACGTTGCAAAATCGCATATGGCGGACTTGAAAAATTATGGACCCGAGCGGATAATGATATCGGATCAGGGTGATATCGGCTATCACAATCGGAGTTGGCGGGTGGGAGGCCTATTACAAAGGATCGTGATAAGGGCTGGACGCGATATAGTATTGAATTGCAATATATATGTGTCAGGTCCGGGCCTCTTATCACATATCGGCGATCACAAGAGGTGGAGGGTTGGTGCTTTAATGGGGAAATGCAATGAGGTGGATGTGATGTGGTATAAACTGTGATATATATAGCGTCGGGTCTGGGGCTATGACATATCGCAATCAGGATTGGAGTTTGCAATGCAGGGAGTGTTTAATATATAAAGGACTTTCAACCCGCCGATATGCGATGCGATGTTTATATGAATGTTTGCGATATTTATATAATACATAGTTTTATAACAAAATTAATGTATATGCATTGTTCATTTTTTTAAAGGCTCGTGGCTCTGCCGATGCGATATTTTTACGAAATACATAGTTTTATTATAAAACTAAGGGCTTCGGGCTATTATATAATAAATGGAGCTATATAATATGGGAAAAGGGGAAAATATTATGGATTTAATACATTATGTTAGTATTAATATGAATATGAGCGGAAAAGGGAAAATGACTAAGTATTAATGTTTCTATTTGATTTTCATATTTCATAAATACTTAGGGTAAAACTATTTTGTGGGTTTTTGGGTAAAAGGAGATTTTAGATGGAATTTTTACTTTTCCTAGGTAAAAAGGATTTTTACCATAGGAAAAGGGGTTTTTAATAGAAAATGAATGAATATGGATATATGAAGGTAGGAAGGGGAAATTAGTAAATATATAAATGAATAAGGATGAGGGAGGTTAATAAATTGATTTGTAGTCCTTCATTTGCCTTATGGACTTAGAAACATGATCACTGTACATTTTGTCCAATCAACCATTAAACTTCTGCAACCTTTCTCTACTTACCCTTTACTTATCCTATCATTTTTTCTTCACTTTAATGGGTGCATTTAAGCTAGCAAACCCTTATCCTTTCTTTTTATTTAACAAAAACAAACTATCTAAATCTACCCTTATAACTTCCAAGGGCTCAGATTAAACTGATGAGCACCTTATTATTCTCTACCTAACTAGTGATCTGCCAAGATTAAACAGTTTGGCTAGATCTTTATTCTCTATCTATAACATAAAATTTAAAGCATGAAGCAGTTAAGATTAAATAATTTGACTGTCATGGGTTGTGGTATTTAAAACAAGCTGCACACAACTATTATTTTGCAGAAAAAGTAGTGGCATTTGGACTTGCTCACTTTCAGAGTTTATTTGTTTTATTTCTACCTAACATTTTCTTTTTGTCTTTATTTTTTAGAGTAGCTACCCTAACGTTTTCGTTGATATGGACATCATTATTGAAATATTCTTTTAAACTAACATTTTATTCACTATTTTTATGTCCATATCCTAACTTAACATTTTTTTTTAAATATTCTATCTAATAAAAACCAAAAAATGCTACAACAGATACAATCAAAAGACACATCATGAATGAATCCATGATAAAACTATGGATACCCTTAAAAGGAGATACCAACCCTCACAAGTTTAAGAAATTAAAAAACAAAAATTTATAGTATCATTATGGCAAGATAAGGCATTGAGAACTCTTGTTAAAAGAAGATCCATGGCCTTGAGGAGAGGGTAAAGAGGATTCAAAGTAATCTACAATAACACACTCAAGAAGGTAAATGTGATAATTATACATTTTGTATTTGTTCCTCTCAAGCATTGCATGGTTACACTTCTCAAACGGAGTGGATAGTGGGTTCTAGTTATTCATATCACATGGTTAATGATGTTTGTCTCTTTTCTTCATTAAGGTATAGTAAGGAAGAAAGTACATTTTTTGTAAATGATTATGTGGTTATTGTTATTAGTCGTGATAGGGTTGATTGTGACAGTAGTGATCTATAAAGTGCCATGGATATTCCATTCGACAGTTTGTCACAACAGATCCAATATAAGATCTAAAATATGCACTATGAGGGTTTATTTCTCTTTAGATTTCAGGATTTGTAAATTATTGTTTATTATGCATGATGAAAATTATAATTATGCAGAAAATAGAGAACAACAAAATAAGAACTCACAAATTACAATTAATATGAGATATATCCTAGAAAATCCTTTCGGGAGAAAACACATCTGGAAGGTGAGACCACTTTGCTCTCTTTCTATGAATAGCAAATTGTTGCAAGTACAAAGAAGTAAGGCTTGTGGCTCATGGGCTATTGTAGTGCACAGATCCTCTTTATGTACTATCTCCCTATCTGTCTTGGCTACTATACTCCTCTTTGGAACAAAATTCCCTTGAAAATGAATGGAACGCCTTTTCCTCCCAGTGGCTTGGTTATAACGCACCCTGATAGCCTCCCAGTGGTTAGGTTTGACTTCTTTAACTCTGAACTAGTGTTACAATTTGGACTCTTCTAAGTTCCTCTTCATCATGATCACGTGGCTAGCCCCTTTTCGAGTAGTAATGGAGGTTGACGTGGCATCCTCTCCAATTATGGTGGTCAAAATAGGAAGGTCAATTTCTGAGTGGCATAACTTTTTCATATGGACTTTGATTAAGGCAATTTTTATATCGTTAGAAATTTCTATGTGTGTAGAATAGGGAAAAAAGGGTGCAACTAAGTGGAAAATTTTTAACTTCAAAAAATGTCATTTGATGTCTCAAAATTCCCTTAGAAGGTTTCAGACTCCATTTTATCAAGTTGGGTCTTGCCGATAAAAATGTTCCTATGAGTTGATTCCTCCACATATTCCACTCTAAAAGAATTGAGATGGATGAAAAAAATATAAAAATCTAATCCAAATCACACATCCCAATTTTGGGAGACTTTTAGTCCCCAAAATCCTCTATTGAATAAGGTGAGGAATTATTTCCTCCACCTTCTCTCGAGTGTACCATTTAGCTTTGCCTAGAAGTTGTCCTTTCAACCCAAGCTACCAAAGGTCATGTTTACCTTGTCTTATTGTTCTAAACCTATTTTGAAAAACTATATCTTTTGCAACTCTACTTAAGCATCTGGTGCCAGATCCTCCACTGAAGGTAGGACCTGTTCATCTTACTGATCTAACGTGGAAGGCTCATAGTGTTTCAAATTCTCTACATTCACAACTGATTAAACACACATGTATGGGAGTAGACTAAGTCTATAAGCATTATATCTCACCTTTTTTAGTATCCCAAAGGGACCATATCACAGAGAATCTACTTCATACTCGGACCTTGTAGCCTTTCCTTGTTCAGCTGTAACCATACTTTATCTCCCACCTTGAATGACTTCTTTGTTCTATGTTGACCATGCCTCACCTCATATTTTTCTTATGACTTCTATAATGTATCTTATACCCGTGTATGGATTTTTCAGATCTTCTCAACAATTTTTTCTGTCCTTAAGGAATCCCCTGTAAGATCCTCCCTCAATCCTCCTTATTGCACATACACAGTGTCCAAAGGTGAAGGTGGAAAATATCCAAAACACGTTTAAAATAAGGACTTACTAGTAGAAGTGTAGATTGATCTATTATAAGAGTGTTGCATATATACCATATTTTCATACTAGGTCTTTGGGTGCTTCTGATTGTAACCCTTCAAAAGCTACACCAAAGTCTGAAGATCTTAACTACTTTTGTATGCCAATCTATTTTAGGATGGAATGTTGTAGACCTATTTAACTTCGTGTCCATTTTCTCCCATAATGTAGTCCAAAATGCACTGATAAATCTTATGTCCCTATCTTAATCGATGCTCCTTGGTATCCCAATGTGCACCCATACACGTCCAAAGAATAAGTGTGTTGCTTCTTTCCCAATGATGGGTTTTTTATAGGGCATCGGAAACACATATCCTGTTGAACCTGTCAATTACCACAAATAGTTAGTCATGTCCCTTCCCGGTTGTCAGTAAAGCCCCCACAAAGTCCTTGGAAATTATTTCCCAAGGATGAGTGGGTATAAGTAGGGGATGATATAGACCTTGTTTCATGTTACTAGGCTTGCTAGTATAATACATTATGCATCCTCTTATGAATCTAGCTACATGTTCTTGCATCTTGGTCCAATACACATAACTCTTCAAGTTGACTATTGTCTTCCCTACACCAAAGTTCCTTATAACCTTTGAGGTGTGAGTCTCTCTAATAAGCCATAGTCACTCACCTTTAGGAATGCATAAAATATCCAACCTATAGAGTAACCTGTCCTGGAGATGGTTGTCAACACTGTTATCACCATCGTGCACATGATTGTGGCTCTAAGACTATAGAAATACCTCCTTAAAGTCATTCTCCTCTGAATATGCCTCTTTATATGCATTATGTATGAATGAATACATATTCATCATAGTTCCTAAAGTTTTGATATTTGATGTGGGTGGCCTTAAAATCATGTTGGCTAATTTGTTTGTGCTACCCTTCTTACACTCTATCACTAAATGAAATTATTGTAGAAACCGCATCCAATTGTAATGCTTGGTCTATTACAACTTATTATGAGCTTGGAGGTATTGTAGTGGTTGGTGACCTTTGTGGATTACTATTTATTTTCACATTAGATAGTGGTTTCACTTCTTCACAACTTGCACCAAGGTATACAACTTCTTATTGTAGGTAGGGTAGTTAAGAATTTCCCCATTAAATACTTTATAATGGTAGCATACATGCCTCCCTTCTTACATAAAGACTACTCCCGTAACATACCCACTTACATTTGTCTCCACTTCAAAGGGTTGTTGCAAGTTCGGTAATGCCAAAAATAATGCTTGATTGATCTTCTTCTTTAGCTCCTCAAATTCCGTCTGCTCACCTTTCCCCACAAGAAACTCTTTCCACTTTTTGTTATGGCATGGAGTGGTGTTTTTACTATTGAAAATTAGGCTATGGATTTCCACAGGTATTGTGCTACTCCAACGAAATTCCTAACCTTAGAAACATTAGTAGTAACCAGATATTTCATGATGGCCTCTATCTTGGCATGATATATCTTTATCTCTCCTCCACCTATCACGTACCCTAGATACACCAAGGAATGTTGTGAAAACTAACCTGATATTTGCTAGCATTTGGTGCTTCCTTAATGTCTCTAGCACCTATGTCAAATGTGATATGTTCTCCTCACAAATAGCATTGTATGCCAATATATCATCCAAATAGATAATAATAAATGAATCTATGAAAGGGACTAGTATATCATTCATTAACCTCTTAAACATAGTTGGCGCATTGCATAGGAAAAATAACATGACTAAACACTCATACAAACCTTGCCTGGTTTTGAAGGTGGTCTTCAAGGTATCTTCTTCTCTAATTCAAACTTGGTGATATCTAGACTTTAAGGCTAGTTTGGTGAAGTATTTCTCTTGCTGCAATTGATCCAACAAATCATCTATTCTAGGTAGGGGGTACTTGTTCTTGAGCGTAATTTTTTTCAAAAACCTGTAATCTATACACATTCACCAAGTCCTATCCTTATTTGGAATAATTATGATGGGTGACCCACATGGTGATGTACTTAGTCAAATGAAACCTTGTTCTAGCATTCGTTGCAATTGTTTCTTCACCTCACTTGCTTCTGACAATGGGGAGTTCAACAATAGCTGGATCTCGTGCTCCACTTCCCTCTTGGATAGTACCACTGTAGGCTCCTGGAGGACATCCTTGTAATCATGTAGCAACTCTTCTAGTTGTTGTTTCTATTTCTTAGTACACCCCTTCATGGATGCCTTTACTCTAACTAAATCTTCTATAGACCGATTTTCTCTTAAAAATAATGAACCATACTTCTTGCTAGAACTTATCAGTTTCTTATCTTGGTTGCTACTTACAAGTGGAATTTTTTACTTGCATTTTCCCATGTAGATGGTGAATGATTTTCAATCCTTGACAAGACAGTATCACTTGGCTCTCCTTATGAATATTGCATTGTGCATGTACATATAAGGACTTCCAAAGACCACCCCACATACATCAAGGGGAACTATTCATCAATAAAATAAACACTGATAACAATTCTAATTTTGCATTGTTTTATTACCTTTATCTCGCCATGCTTATTTACCCATCTTACTAAATATTGGATTGGATGATCATAAAATTCCAATCCCAATTTTTTGACCAGATCTGCTGCAATGAGATTCTCTTATGATCTCAAATCAAACAGAGCATCAATCTTGGTCATTTTAACCTATATTTTGTATATGGAAGAGATGGATATTTTCATTGTCTTCATGTTGTTGAAGGCTACTCATATTTACATCTTTCTACACTGATGTACAGATGATCTTCTCATCCATGTCTGATGTACTTTCAACATGGTTCCTTGAATGAGTGGCCATGAGATTCTTCTTCTCTTCATCTTTACTTTTGATCTTTGGGTTAATTTATGGATGCAACTTCCAACACTTCTCCTCTATTGTACCATTAATGTTATAATGGTTTGAATAATTACTGAAATATTTACACTAGTGTGTTGTGGCCATTTTATTCTTATCTTTACCGCATTTCCACTTCTTCCTCCACTCCTTAAAAGTGTCATGTTGATCTTACTTCATTTTGCTTTATTTCCCTTTCTTTAGGCCTATGTTCTCCTAGTATTGTGGCTATACACAAGCCTCATCCACCAATTTGGGCTTGAACTATTGAATTTTGTAGCTATGGTTGAAGAAATTAATGTGTAGATTCAATAATACTCATGAAATTTACTAAATCATAAGACTTGAAGCTACTATACTGATATGCGGATGTTAATTCACCATCTAGAACAAGTATCATAGACATGAAAAAGGAAACGTCACACATGCACAAAGATTTATCTAGGGGAAATCAACTACTCAAAACCCCTTACTATATATATTGTATTAATCAGAGAATAGAGAAGCAATACATATGCTTGCTCAAGCTTGAGCACACCCTGCAAGTGTATAGTCTATCCCTTTGCTTAAATGATTGACTTTGGACAACACTTAGCCAATTTCAAGCCTTCCCAAGCTCCTATTTCCTTGCGTTGTTCCTTGGGAAAATGTCCCTATTTTTTATGAATTTCACACCATGGGATTGCGTAATTTTCTTAGGTATTCCTCTCACTGCATGCACCACCTGTACACATGAATATGCTACAACTGATAGTACATTACCTTTGAATCTCCATCTCAACTGGGTAACTCGAATTCTCTGCATGCAACAATTATTTTGGGTTGATTGATCAGTTAATTGGTTGGTCACTGATTGTGGTTGAAGTTCCACTACCACAACTTGACCTCCATTAGTTCTTCTGACAGTTAGAACTAGTTAAACTGACAATAATTCAAATTAAATGAAACATATTGCTACAAATTAGCAGTCAATCATGCTAAACTTAACTCAAGCTTCCCCAACTCAAATTAATTGAGTGACACGTGCCATGTCACCTTAGTTAACTACCTCCAAGATTTCTGCTAAAACAAAAAATTGAATTTTAATCTAGTTTGACCAAGGAAAGTCAAAACTAGATTTTCTTATTGCATTTTCAACAATGGTTAGTCTTCATAATTAATATTTTATCCTGTGAAATATATAATGAAAATGTAAGACATGTTCTTCATGTCGATTTCAAAAGAGTTATTTTTGAATTTTGAATTTTGAATTTTTGGATCCAAACTAGTCAAGTCAGCCCCAAGGAAGAGACACCCATTCAAGATAGGAATAACACTATAAATAAGGGATTATATGTCCTCCACAAGACACACTTTGATCTCATACAAGACAAGATATATTTTGAGCATCAAAGCAAAGAAGAAGAAGGATGAAGAAGGAAAAAGAAGGATGAATTCATCTCTATCATTTCTCTCTCTCCTTGGCTTCACACGTGTGAATTTATGGGCATATTTTGGGAAGTAGGTCAAATTTCTGGGAAATATATAAAATTATGGGAAACATATTCTAGGCAGTAAGGCCGAGTTTATGGGCAAAACAAGAGGCCGAATTTCGACCTAGGCAAATTAGAGAGGGCCAAATTTGTTGGGAAGAAGATTGTCTTGACAAGGGGTTTATTTGACCAGGTTTGACCATATAATTGTTGGTCAATTTGACCATCATAGTTGACTAGCATAATTAGATGTATCACTTGTTTACTAAATAATTTCACTAAGGTAAAGGTTGTTGGGTATTCCCCCCTAGTTGGTTTTCCGGGGTAAATCTTGTATTGTCTTTTTTCATTGTTATCTCTATTGTCCTTGTGCTTTTATTGTTGAATTTATGAAGTGTAATTGCTAAATAATAAACTATAAATGGTAAAATAATATCTACACCATTAGAAGTAATTATCCGTTTTTCAGAAATTGGTGCTTGTATATATTGCACTTGAAAAATCAACATGGTATCGGAGCTTTGGTAAAGTAAAGTGCTTTTAAGATCACTCTGAAAAGAGGCCTACTTCTACAATTTGATTGTTTATCTATAACCATGGGTTCCTGTATGAATTCATAGAACAAGCTAGAAGAAGCCACAAATTTTAGGGCCTGTAAGACTAGGTTTGATCTCATTCTTGCAAAAAATGATGTCTTGGATATTGTGAAAGGCAAGGTTAATAAATTTTTAAATGATGAAGGGAAAGAAAAGTATCAGAAGGATGGAATCACAACTAGAAGTATTATAGTATATTCTATCAGAGAACATTTGATTCCATATGTCGCAGCTATTGATACTTCAAAGAAGATGTATCATTCCCTAGTTGGATTATACACCATCAACAATATTGGTCAAGCAATGAGCTTCGTGATGTTAAAATGTCAAGAAATGATATTGTGGCCTCATATTTCATGAGGATATCTCAACTAATAGATCAAATTCAGGAAATTTATGAAATCATTTCTGATAAAGAACTTGTGACTAGAACAACTAATGGTCTTCCCAACTCATGGGATTTAATTTCATCTAGTATTTGTGGCAAGAAGGAAATTCCAAGTTTTGAAGAACTATGGAGTCATGTACTCAAGAAGAATCTAGACTTATAGTAAAAGGAGAGATTGAGAGATCTGAAGAAGGTGAATCTCGAGCATTTGTAGCTCAATCCAAGAAGGTTAGAGGAAGAAATAAAAATGACTTCCAAATAAGAAATGTAGAAGAGTTGAATGTAGAAGACATGCTCCTCAAGGGAAGAATAATATGTCAAATATTCAATGTTATCATTGTCACAAATTTGGTAATTATAGAATTGATTGTCCTAAAAGATCGAAAGATAGAAATATAAAGGGAAAGCTGAATGCTACCACAACAAACATTGATGAAATTTCAAAGAAACCCAAGAATGAAAATCAAGGTGACAAATATTTCTCCTATTTTTTTGCTCTTACAATTTTTTTTTGCAAATAGTGATGACTTGTGGTTGGTATATAGCAGTGCCTCAAGACACATGACAAGTTATTGTGACAATCTCACAACTCTGATGGAAAAGAAATTATCTTAAAAGTTCAAGCTTTGAGATAACAACAATTATGCAGTGAAAAGCATTGTGAAGACTTGCGTTGAGATAGAATCAAGTGAAAATGTTCATCTTAGCAACATAATATACATACCAGGTTTGAAAGAGATTTCGGTTTCTATTTCATGTTTGAAAGATAAAGAATATATAGTAGCATTTGTTGATGGTAAAGTCTTTGTAAGGCCCAAGGAGTCAAGTATAGACACTACTAGAGTAATTGGAGTTTGTGAAGGAAGGTTGTATAGATTCTTGAAACAACCAACTCAAGCATTAGTGCATAATGATATCAACCCATGTGAACTATGTCATAGACTATATTCTCATATTCACTATAGAGCCTTGCCATATTTAAACTAGATGGTTTCAGGTGTTGCAAAATTGCAGATGGAGCATGAAGGAGTATGTAAAGGTTGTGCACTTGGGAAGAGTGTCAAGAAGTCTTTTCCAATTAGTGAAAGTAGGTCCAAATAAATGCTAGATATATTTCATTATGATGTATGTGGTATGATGTCAGTAAAATCTCTTGGAGGCTCTCTGTACTATGTAACCTTTATTGATGACTTATGTCACAAGACATGGATTTACTTCATGAAGACCAAGGATGAAGTCTTCAACAAGTTTCAAGAATTTAAGGCTAAAATGGAAAACTTGATAGGAAAGAAAATTAAGATTTTGAGATCAGACAATGGAGGATAATACACTTCCAAGGAACTCGTTTCCTTTCGTAAAGAAGTTGGGATCAAGATGGAGTTGTTAGTAACTTACAATCCAAATGGAGTTGTTGAAAGAAAGAATAGGTCCATTGAAGAATATGTTAAGGAAATTATGCACGATCAAGACTTTCATATGTTCTTATGGAGTGAAGCACCAATGGTAGTAGTATATATTCAAAATAAAAGTCCTCATCGAATTTTGGAAGATAAGACTCTTGAAGAAGCATTCACCGGATAGAAACCAAAGGTCATACATTTGAGAATATTTGGTTTTCTAGCTTACATTAATATACCTAAAGATAAAAGGATGAAACTAGAGCCTTTAGGAAATAAAGGAATATTTGTTGGATACAATGAGTCACCAAAGGCCTATATAATCTATGATATAGGAAAACGACATGTAGAAGTCAGTAGGGGTGTTACCTTTGATGAGAATGTTTCCTATTGTAAGTCTAAAGAAGTTTCCATGGAATTTGATGAGGATGAATGTGAAGCTCCCAATGAAGAAGATCAATTCAATCCTTCAGAACATCCCATATATCATCAAGAAGAGCTAGAAGGGCCTAACGAACCAATGGATCTACTTGGTTTCCCTGAAATCAGGAAGAGGCCAACTTGGCTTAGATCTACCTTGCAAGAAGCAAAAGGACATGCAACACCACATGGCACCTTTAGGAAAAGAAAGATATAAAAAAGGTATTGGGTTATGCAACATTGATGACTAATCTCATTGATTATGAGCCTTCCACCTATGAAGAAGCAGCTAGCCAATAAGTTTGGAAGGATGCGATGATGGAGGAATACCAATATATTATGAAGAATTATGTATGGGAAATTGTGCCTAGACTTGAAGTGAAATAAGTGGTGACCTCCAAAAGGGTATACAAGATTAAGCATGCAATGGATGGTAGTATTGACAAATACACGACAACATTTGTGGCTAGAGGATTCTCCCAAAAAGAGGGGGGAGAATTACGATGCAACTTTTACTCTAGTTACTAGGTACATTAATATTAAATCTATTAGTTATATTGTTAGTTCTATGGGTTGGAATTTACATCAGATGGATGTAAATATTGCTTTCCTTAATGGTGTGATTGAGGAAGAAGTGTACATAGAACAACCTCAAGGTTTTGAGGTTCATGGGAGAGAGTCTCACGTTTGTAGATTGAAGAAATCCTTGTATAGAATTATGCAGGCACCTAGAGCCTAGTATTCTCGAATCGATGGCTACTTGACAAGACTTGGTTTCTACAAAAGTGATGTTGATCCAAACCTTTATATCAAGGTTATGAAAAATGAGCCTATGGTTTTGTTGTTTTGTGATGATGACTTATTTCTGACAAGTATAGAGTGTCTCATTATTCAGTGTGAGAGGGAATTAAAAATTGAATTTGATATGAAGGATCTTGGCTTGATTCACTACTATTTGGGACTAGAGGTTTGGCAGAAGCCTTGTGAAATATTCCTTGGTCAAGTAAAGTATACTATCAAGATCCTTTAGAATTTTAGCATGATGGATTGCAAATTGATGACAACTTCCATGGTGACTAATTTGAGGAAGTTGAGAGACTTAGAGTCAGATTTGGTAGATCCGTCCATGTACTGGAAGTTTATTGGTTCCTTGATGTGTTTGGTTAATAAAAATCCAGACATTTTCTTTGTAGTGAACACTTTGAGCCAGTGCTAGGTGGAACCAAGACATGATCATTGCATTACATCAAAGCATGTATTGAGGTATTTACATGGTATAGTTTATTTTGGTTTAAGATATGTCTCGAACAATGATATACAACTACAGGGATATATAGATTCAAATTTAGCAGGGAGTGTAGAAGACAAAAATAGTACATATGGTAATTTCTTCAATTTGGGCCCCACTATGATTTCATGGACGAGTAGGAAGTAGACATATGTTGCACTCATCACTGCCGAGGCAAAGTATATTTCAACGAATTTAGTGAGTTGTGAAGTAATATAGCTTTGGAAGTTACTTTCCGGACTATTTGATCAAGTGTTGGAACCGACCATGATATATTGTGACAATCAAAGTTGTGTAGAGGTTGCAGAGTATCTAGTTTTCCATGACAAGTCGAAGCGCATTGATATCAAGTACCACTTAATTTGTGAAGTGGTGCAGAAGGAAGTAGTGAAGCTCCAACACATCTTTACTGATGAGCAGATAACTGATGTTATTACAAGGCCTCTCTCGAGAGTGAAGTTTGTATACTTTAGGGACAAGCTTGGACTTGTTGAGAACACTTCCCTCAGTGAGAGGGAGTGCTAATGAGATAGAATTAGGGATAGCCATTCTCCCTATGTCATGTATGAAAAGAATTATGGAGAATGGTCTAGTTGAGGACAATCATTCTTCAAGTGTCAAGTATGTTGACCAAAATTAGGAAAAGTAGTCCTAGAGGCCCAATATCATTCATTTGAGTGGGTTCCTTTCAACATCAGGCTCATAACTCTCCAGAAAGGTTGAGTGAGCTCATTTAGAATCATGGCCATAATTACTCAAGTAGATTGTGGCCTTTGGAGATTCACCATGTGTCAAAGATATTGACCAAAATGATGGTGAACAAAGACTATTTTGTATACCATGTGTCAGATAGACCAAAATTATGGTGACTAGTTGATGCCAATGATGTGCCATGCGTTAGAAGTATCAACCAATATTATGGTGAGAATACACCATATATTAGAGGTAACGACCAACATTATGGTCACTTCGTGATGTTATTGATCTCCATTGTCAAAATTATTGACTACAATTATGGTAGTTGAATGATGTTGATGTTGATGATAAATTATAACTTTTGCTTAGAGAAATTTGTCAATAAGAGAACATTTGTATAGCCCTTATGAATACCTTCCTAGATAAGAGGGAGTTTTGAATTTTGTAGCTATGGTTGGTATTCATAATTACTATTTTAGCCCTTGAAATATATAATGAAAATGTAAGATATGTTCTTCATGTGATTTTTTTGATTATCCCTTGAAATGATAAATATAAGACATGTTCTTCATGTTGGTTTCAAAAGAGAAAATTTTGAATTTTTGGTTCCAAAAGGGAAATTTTGAATTTTTGGTTCCAAAATAGAACTTTTGAATTTTTGGTTCCAAACTAGTCAAGTTAGCCCCAATGAAGAGACACCCATTCAATACAGGAATAACACTATAAATAAGGCATTCAACCTCCTCCACAAGACACACTTTGATCTCACACAAGACAAGATATATTTTGAGCATCCAAGAAAAAAAGAAGAAGGATGAAGAAGGACAAATTCATCTCTAGGATTTATCTCTCTCTCCTTGACTTCACACATGTGACTTTCCGGGCATATTCTAGGCAACAAGTCAAACTTCTAGGTAGTAGTTTCTTAGAAACAAGGATGAAATTATAGGCAACATATTTTGGGTAGTAGGGCTGAGTTTCTGGGAGGCCAATTTCAGCCTAGGCAGATCAGAGAGGATCGAGTTTATTGGGCAAAAGATTGACTTGAAAAGAGGGTTGTTTGACTGAGTTTGACGATATTATTATTGGTCATTTTGAACATCATAGTTGACTGGTAGAATTAGGTGTATCTATTGCTAAACTAAAGAATTTATCTAAGGAAAAGGTTGTTGGGATTTTTCCCGTAGTTGGTTTTCCTAGGGTAAATCTTGTATTGTCTTTATGCATTGTGATATCTATTGTCCATGTGATTTTAAGGTTGAATTTATGAAGTGTAATTTCTTAATGATAAATTGGAAATGATAAAATAATATTCACATCATTAGAAGTAATTATTAGTTTTCAAACCTTGGTGCTTGTATTTATTGCACTTGAAAAATCAACATGAACAACATCACTTGCTTCCTTAGATGTTTGTGTAGACCCCACGGATACTTGAGGAGTAAATCTGGGTTCTTTGGGGAGATACCCAACATTATGGACATGTTTCTAAATTCTGTGGCATAATCCTGTACACTTTTCTCTTGCTTTTTCCTGAAGTAGTGCCACCGAATCCATTGGTCTTCTACATACCTGACAGGGTAAAATTATGAATTTATGAGGGTTTTAAAGCCCTCCCACAAATCTCCCTCCAACCTCAAGGTATCCATGTGATTTTCACACCAGGTTAGGGCATGTCCCTCTAATTTTATCCACACAAATGCAATGTTTTTTTCTTCCTCTATATGATGAACAATGAAATAAATTTCTAATTGATGCAACTAGTGATTTAACTTTAGAGCGTCAATATCACCTTGATATAGTTTGATATTGACCTTCACTTCCATTTTGAACAAGGAATCTGAATGGTTCATGGCACTCGAACTAGGTTGATATTTTTTTGGGTTCTTTCTTTGGCTCCTTCTCTATTTCTACCTGATCTCGTGATATCCCCTTTGATCAAACCTCTAGGTTAGAACTCCCATATTCTCCAAATAGTGCGATCCTTTTGGTTAGGACTGCCATGAGGATATTCATGTTATGATTTATATCTGCAACTTGTGCTTCCAGCTGCGAAAACCTCTCCTCTACAAGATCATGAGGGTTATTCATAGATTTATCAACAATGAATGGGGTTTTATAACTCTTGGCTTAGCCGATATATATACCCTACAAATATCCACAATATACCCAAAGAAATCGTCTCTGATACCAATATAAACTATAAACTACTGTGGATATTTACTAGGAAGTTCATCATAATAGATTTGATAAATTATACTTAAAAATCCAAAATTTGCACTACAAGGGTCTATTTCTCTTTAATTTTCTATATTTGTAAATTATTGTTTATTTTGTATGCATGCAAATTATAATTATGTAGAAAATAGAGAACAATGAAATAAAAACTCACAAACAACAATTGACACAAGATATATATTAGGAAACCCTTTCAATATATATATGTACTCTCTCCCTATACCTCTCATCTACTCTTCTTGTCTATGGAACTAAATACCCTCGAAAAGAATGGAACCCTTTTCTCACAGTGACTCTATTATAACACAACTTGATATCCTCGTAGTGGTTAGGTTTGACTTCTTCATCTCTTAACTAGAGTTACACTATGGACTCTTATATAGTTATCTTCATCATGATCATGTGGCTAGCCCATTCTCCATGAGTAATGGGATTTTATGTGGCATCCTCTCAAATTATGGTGGTTAAAACAAGAAGGTCAACTTCTGAGTTGTGTAACTTTTGCATACAAACTTCGATTGAGGCGATTCTTACATCGTTGGAAAGGTATCTGTGTTCAAAATAAGAAAAAAAGGGTGCACTAAAGTAACAACGTTCCATAGGTTCCTGATATGAAAATGGAGGAAGAGGTCAATTTCCTCTTCCTAAAAATAGGGATCATTCTTCAAAGCTTTGTAAGGAAAAATGTGTCTTAACACAAAACAGGTTTTCCAAAAGGTCTCTTCAAGATATGAGTTAGTTTTCACATGTAAACTTAATAATAAGCAAAAAAACATCACATAAATCATACAGGAATTCATGAAGAGTAGAACAAAGGATTTGATGACGAATTTCACCCCTCCTAGGCTACATCTCCGAGCTTGCCAACATAGCTAGACCGCTCCATGAATTCAATGGAAAAGAAGTACATAAAAGTTTGTTGATAAAACTTGTGGCTATTTCCTCTTCAAGGAAATATTATTCTGCAAAGAAATCTCACATAAACATCATGACAACCTATAGTTAGTCATGAAAACATCAACAACACAAGGTGTCTCCTACAAAGACCTTGTAATCCATCTGAAAATGATCATACATGAACATACAAGCACTTCAATTCCACATTGAAGGACAACTAGAAAAATTTCCTCAACAAGACATAGTGAGAAAAGTATAGATGAGTTGAACCCTGCAAGTAACAGTTGCTGCATTAAACTTATGAAGGTAAGAAAACCCCTACAAGGCCTTCTCCATGCTCAAACACCTTCAAGAATTTCTCCAAAACATTGATTGATCCATACACCCATGGAGTTGAACTTAAAAAAAATTGCTTTATATGTGTTCAAATAAGTAAATAGAGGTCATCATTGGATCCAGAATGTCCAAAAATCCCTAGGTAGACTCTACTTGAGCTCCAAAAGGCCAAAAAATCACAAAGATATGGCTCCATAAGCTCTCTTTGTAGTTTTTGTTGTTATCCATCCTACAAATCAGACCAACAGTCTAACTATCCTATAAATCCACCCTATTTTTCACTGCGGAGGTGAAAAATTCACCCATATAAGATGAAGTTTTTTGGAAACTTAAATTTCCCAATAACCCTTAAAGGTTGGAATTTTGGCCACATGGGCCATGTGGCCCGGACTGATCGCCCGCATCACTGGCTTAGCCCCTTAAACGTCGAGCCAATGGTCAATTTGGATTTAATATGGTCATGGGTCGAGGCTAACCGCCTTCCCCCAATGTTGGATCACTTGTCAACATTACGCCAGGGTCTCGTGGGCGCAATAAAACTAGGGGTTGGTCCCCAAACTTCGCCCCCTTCGTCGAGCACCTTCTGATTAGTGTCGAGGTCATGTGCAAGTCCATATGCCTAGAACCCAGGGCTAAACTCTCATCGACGCTCCCAAACGTTCGACGCTCGGTCTCATGAACAATGATAGGACCAGGGGTTGGGATGGTCCCAAGCCCCACTTCAATGCACCCACGGTTATGTGGAGTAGCTGTGACTGGGTGCCGAGGCTAACCATGCAGGCCCTCCTCCCAAAATGTGTTGAATGAAAATTCAAATAGTACCCGTGCCATATAGTGTTAAGAAACACTATGAGGGCATAGTGGTAAGGTGTTGGAGTGTTAGACGAGAGGTCGAGGGTTCGTTCCCGCTTAGGGTTGTTCGACCCTTACCAAAAACCAACCACGAGGTACCACATGGCAGCCTCTGGTTGGGTCATGTGGCATCCTCTAATTAGACCACCACAAAAATCATGAACCAATCAAACTGTGATAAGTCGACCAATATGAGGCTGCCACTTGGCAGAACCTCATTGGTCCATATCTGCACAATGGCCTGATGATGTCAGTAGTAGAGTAGCCCAGTCATCAACCTTGCTCATTTTTTAGTTGTTGGGCCAAATGATCAGAATGCAATAACTTGAGAATACAATGTAAGATTGAGGTGAAACAAACGTCATTGGATTGATAACAACGTGTTGGAAAAAGTAACTATGTTTGGTCTTCAATAATGTACTTGAGTCATTATGTAATGTACTTGTCAAAAGAATAAAGAAAAGAATTATTATTATTATTATTGTGAATTATTAAAGCATGGGTTTCATGCTTGGGTCACCGTGTTTTAGGTCAAGTCCCCATTGAGGACTTCTAGGATCTATTTTGAGTCTATAGAATTATTTTGCATTTAAAGAGACCCTTCTTGGGATTTTGAATCATGCAAAAAGATTCAGTATTGAGTAAAATATGAATTATGGAACCTCCACACCATGTCGGCCCAAGATCCTATTCGACCCCATAAGAAGCCTATAAAAGGAAGGACATCAAATTCATTTGGTGCATCACTTCTTATTCTCTCTCTACTGGGTAGAAGTGCCAAAATTTGTTTGCTGAGCAGAAGTGCGAAGTAGGAATCTAGGAAAGTATATTTCCGAGAAGCCAAAGTGAATGCGAGTTTAGGGAAGTCTAAGGAGAAGATAAAAATCTAAATTTTGGTGGTGGTCTCACTCTGTTTCGTGCTCTGGATTGGGTAATCGAAGTCTTCGAAGTTGGACTGCTACCGAAAGCTGATGGCTGCTGCAAGTTGTTGCATAGACGAAGTTACTGGGAAGAGGTCAATCTTCTAGAGGCGGACTTGGTGTGGAGGGAAGGTTTGGTCATAGTCTAGGGTGAAGAGTCTCAAAGAATACTATTTAAAGGAAGAATTAATTTAATTGGGTTTCCCCTCTAGGGGGGTTTTTCCCTTGCATGTGCCTACATCTTGTGTACATTACTTTATGTGTTGCTGCTTTTGGTAATTGCTTGATGAACTAAATAAAGAAGATATAAAGAATCATAATAATAAGAAACATCACAAGTAATTACCAAGATCGATAAAATATTTACTTCCTTTATGATTTTCCAACATGGTATCAGAGCTTTGGTGAAGAAGGAAGAAAAAGGCATATATATTCATAAAGCTCTATCTCAAGGAAGGAATCTATCATATTCAAGGAAGATGTCTAACACTATCAAGGGAGAGAACAAGCTTGAAGGAGCATCTAACTTCAGATCCTGGAAGAAGAGGATTGACCTAATCCTCAAGAATAACAAGGTTCTAGACTTGGTAAAAGGAAATGTAAAGAAGACTATCGAAGAAGCGAGTGATGCCGACAAAGCAAAATTCAAGGTTACTGTGCCCCATATAATCCCTTTATTACTGTGCCCCATAGAATCCCTCTATGGTTATTTTTGTGGCTTTATATTATTATTGTTAGGTCGGCTAGGTTATATTGTGACTCCTTAGACTCCTATATATAGAAAGGATGTTTTTTCATAGGTCAACACATATCTAGGAATTCATAACCATTCATAATCATATGATATGTCCAACAACATAAATATATATTGACCTAGACCAACCTAGGATTTCAACCAAAAGGACATATCTATATATGCCTAGATTTCAACATCATTCAAATATATTTTATATCATGTGATAGTCAAACCCAACTTCACAACAATATGAAATAATAGTTAGACACACAATCATTTCAATTATACTCATATTTGATTAGTCAACACACACATACCAAGTAAATCAATTCTAAGACAATATAAGGGACTTTCTCACATATTCCACCAAACCCTAATAAGCTAGGGTTCCAATGTAGAACACACATTCCACCAAACCCCAATGAGCTAGGGTTCCAATGTATAATCACACATTCCACCAAACCTTAATGAGATAGGGTTCCAATGTATAAACATATAAAACCCAACATTACCAAAACTTCAAAGGTTCGGGATTTTAGACCTCATAATTCAATCATAACAAGTTAGGATTTCCCGATCATACCAAATTCCCAAACATGACATCATCAATAAAAACTTCAACTAACATTTCACAACATCCCTAAGTAGCTTAGGATTCCAAACATTCACATTAGCATACCCTTCGGTTAGGGTTTTCTAGAACCTGTTTAGGGTTCTACATAGTCAATCAAGAATATGAGTGGGGTGGGTAGATTTACCAAGAGATGAATCACCCAAACAAGAATCACTAGGATTCAATACAACTAGTCATGACAAAGTTAGTAATAGACCATCAAATGAATAATCTAATCAATGTATTCAAAACAGACCTTTGTTTCTTGACTAACCTTGTCTTGAGAGATCCTCCTTCTTGCAGATGTTTTTCCTAACAAAGAAAACCGAGGGAGAAAGGTGATTAGTATTTAATATAATCAAAACTAAATGAGTACATGAACCCAAAACAGAAAAGACATGAGATACTTATCTTTGAGAATTGTTGAGAGTTCCCTCCAAAGCTTGAGGGAAACCTACAAACTTAAAACAACATAAAAGTGTCTTTTCCAAAGATATATTAAAAACCTATAAATTCTAAAATATATCAAACAAGTTGTGTAAAGAAAATGACTTAATAGTGTGAGTCCCTAATATTAGATTCTTTGAGCTTGACTTTCTTTGAGTCTCGTTCTACAACAAGGTTGAAATATATCAAACAAGTTGTGTAAAGAAAATGACTTAATAGTGTGAGTCCCTAATATTAGATTCTTTGAGCTTGACTTTCTTTGAGTCTCGTTCTACAACAAGGTTGGCTTGATCTCTTGCTCTCTTCTTATTCTTTGGATTCTCAGGACAACCACTCTTGTAGTGACCTTTTTTATGACATTGATAACACTCTATCTTAGACATGTCAAATTTATTCCTTCGTCCCTTTGATATCTTTCCTTTATGATGACCAACATAAGAATTTGATACTTCTTAAACATTTGCAACCATTGATATTCTTAATTCTTCTTGACTACATGTGGTCCATAATGCTTCAAAGGTGGGAGCTACCTTCCAATTGTTGAGACCTGAAGAAAATGCACTCCAAGAGGGTGGTAATACTAATATAACAGTGATCACCAATTCTTTGTCTAGAATAATCTTATCGATGGCTAAAAGATCATCTCCTGAGTCTAGCTCTCTTCAAAAAGAAGGTTGCAACAATATCTCCTTTAGTCATCTTTGTATAAAAGGGCATAGTAGAGAATTATTATCGATAACTGATGCCCCGAGGAAAGAAAATGCAAACACCTAGTAAGCAACCTGAAAGCTCTAGCACGACTCATGAAGAAGAGGAAGAAATACTACATGATATATCAAAATTACAAGACCAAGTGCAACAAATATCACTCTCACAAAAGCTAATAGAAGCTAAGATAAATGGCGTGGAATCTAAGATAAAGGGCATGGAAGCTAAGATGGATGATTTGAAGATAGATTGGAAGACAGATTTGAAGAGAGACATGGAAGATTTGCAGAGAGACATGGCAGATTTGAAGACAGATTTGACAAATTTTCTACAAGAAATACTTACTAATGGTGAAAAGGTAGTAAAGGAAACTCATGATGTGAAAAAAAGAAATGTTAAATATGATTTCATAGACTCTAATGTGGGATTGAAGACCCACCATATTCGAAAAATCGATATGAGGAAGTTTGATGGCAAGGATCCCGCAACTTGGATATTACAGATGGAGCAATTTTTCGATCTCAATAATGTGCAAAACACACAAAAGGTATGTATTGCAACTTTATATTTGGAACCAAATCAGTTTGTATGGTATCAATGGCTTTGCTCTCGTAAACAATTTATCATTTGGGCAATTTTTACGGAAGAATTGATAGCACATTATGAGGATACAAAAAGCAACACTTTTTTTAGCCAATTGATAAGTCTCAAACAAAAGGGTTCAATAATGGAGCACATTGAGGAGTTCCAAAAATTGAAACATAAGGGTAAAAGATATTCCAGAGGATCATAGGATTGATGTGTTCATAGGGTCTTTAAAGGATAATATCCAACATGATGTTCGCCTTTGGGAACCTGATTCATTAGAGAAGGCATTCAGGTTAGCAAGAAAAAAGGAAAGCAAAATTATGGCAACCAAGAACCATACCACTCACAACTATAAAGATGGAAGTGTTGTCCCTAGTCTTCCACAACCTATAAGGTTGACACCACAACAATTGGAAGAAAAATAGCAAAAGGGCTTTGTTACAGTTGTGATAGCAAATACACTAAAGGTCATAAGTGTGCTGAGAAGAAATTATTCTACATAGATTGTGAAGAGGAAGAAGAAAAGGAGCAAGAAAGGTCAAAAGAAGACGATATACTCCAGGAACAAAGGCTAGATGAAGAACAAATGAATCTGATGATATCTTGTAATGCATTGGTGGGAATTACCACTCCTCAAACCATCAAGATAGAAGGACAAATCAAGAAGAAAAAGGTAATAGTGTTGATTGATTCAGGAAGTACCCACAATTTTATTCATTGTAAGGTAGCAAAAGAATTGAATTGCTTCCTATATCCAGCACCAGAGTGACAAGAGATGATTGCAAATGGAGGAACAATAAATTGCTCTGGAAAATGCCATAATATCAAGCTATCCATGGGAGAATATGTATTGACTAGCCCAATGCTTTCCATTCCAATGGCAGGTGCTGATGTTGTACTAGGAGTCCAATGGCTACAATCCTTGGGTACAATAGATTTTAATTTTCAAGAACTTTTCATCAAATTTTCTACGGAAGGAAAGGAAGTTGAATTAAGGGGTATTTCAGGGAAACCAGGAAAGAAAGATAATCAGCTCTAATGGTATGACAAAGCTTCTAAAAAAGGAACAAAGAGGTGTAATTGCACAATTATGTTCGCTAGATGTTTCCACATCAGAATCATCTATTTCTCCAGATCTCCAAATAGTCCTGGACAATCATTCCAAGGTATTTGAGACTCCCAAAGGTCTCCCACCTGTGCGTAATCATGATCATGCTATTCATCTAATTCTAGGAAGTGTTCCTCCAAACATCAGGCCGTGCAGATATCCCTATGTCCAAAAGAG
>APFE031266047.1:0-30145 GCA_000404065.3 Pinus taeda
CAACCATGGCCTCTTTCCAGAGTTTTCCATCCTCTGAATCCATTGTTTCCTTCACAGTTCTGGGATCATCATCAGTAACAGACAAAGCAAAATTTGAACAGAAAGCAGATGGACTATACCTTCTGGCTGCTTTCTTTCTCGAACTGAACTTCTCACAACCGGAGTTTGTGGCTCTTCATCTTCTGATTCCTCCTCTGCTACAGAGTCTGATTCTTCCTCCTTTAGTTCAAACTCTATCTTCACAGGTCCTTTGGTTGGACTCATGTTTAATAACATCTTTCACCTCTCTGAACACCACATCTCGACTGTACACAACCTTCCTTGTTACTGGGTTCCAAAGCTTATAACCCTTTAAACCATCCTTATACCCAATAAAATGCACTTTTCAGATTTACTATCCAACTTGGTTCATTTCTCCTTTGGAACATGTACATATGCATCACATCCAAATACTCTCAGATGTGAAAGAGAGGGCTTCTTACCAGTCCATACCTCTTGTGGAGTCTTATCCTCCAACACTGATGAAGATGATCTGTTGACCAGGTAACATGTTGTCTCCACTGCCTTTGCCCAGAATTCTTGTCCTAACCCGGCACCACTGAGCATGCTTCTTTCCCTTTCCATCAACATCTTGTTCATTCTTTCTGCAAATACATTTTACTGAGGTGTATATGGAGTAGTCTTCTGTCGTGTTATACCACACTTCTTACAGAATTCTTCAAATTCATTACTACAAAACTCTCCACCGTTATCTGTCCTCAGTACCTTTATCTTCTTCTCTACCTGGTTTTCCACCAGAGCCTTAAATTCTTTAAACCTGTCAAAGACTTTAGATTTCTTCTTAAGGAAATATATCCATGTATTCCTTGAGAAATCATCTATAAATGATACATAGTACATTTACTTACCCAGTGATGGAACCTTCACAGGTCCAAACACATCACTGTGCACAAGCTCTAATATATGTTTCAGCCTCTTACCACCAGAGGAGAAACACACCTGATTCTACTTCCCATATACATAATTTTCACATAAATCAAAATCCAAAGAGCTATTACTCATACCTTCTACCATACCTTTACTGTGAAGTATTCAAAGGCCCTTCTCTCCATTATGTCCAAGCCTTTGATGCCACAACATGGTCTTCTCTCTAGAGACTATTAGATTTTCTTCTCCACTTTTAGGAACCACAGAACTATTGCACCCATCAACAAAAGTGCTAACTTGTAGCTTGTACAAAGTTCCAATCCAAACTCCCTGCATCAATACTAGTGCTCCCTAAACCATTTTGTAGGTATCTTTCTTGAACATTGTTTTTACACCTGCATCATCTAGCTTTCTTATGGAAATCATATTTCTAGCCAATGCAGGAATATGCAGAACACCCGAAATTGTTCTATCCCTTCCACCTTGCAACTTCAAATTTACTTTTCTACGACCAAGGATTCTAACCTTCCTGTCATCCCCCAATAAGACATCACCACCATCATATTTATCATACTCATAGAACCACTCTCTATGGGGAGTGAAATGAAAGGATGCACCTGAGTCAATCAACCATGCCTCATGATCTACATGTGTACTTGAAGAAGCCAAGTACACATCCCCACCTTCATCTGAGGTGGTTTTCACCTCTGCAGAAGGAGCATCATCAGAACCCTTTCCTTTATCAAGAGCTTTAGATTTACAGTCCCTTTTGTAGTGCCCTTCCTCTCCACATTTCCAGCACACCACCTTTACAGGTTTTCCTAGAGATTTAGATCTACCTCTAGATTTAGATCTCCCACTCGATGACTTATTTTTGTTTCTGTTTTGGGACCATCATCGTACAGACAAGGCATCACCATTCTGGCTCTCCATATTTTTCTGTCTTGTCTACTCTGTTAGCAAGGATGAGACTATTTCATCAAACTGCAAGGCAGTTGCATTGCTACCTATTGCAATAACCAGACTATCCCACGAATCTGGTAAAAAACACAACAAACTAATGCACTTATATTCATCTAAAATTTTAATATCAATAGATAATCACTGACTTACCACAATATTAAATGCATTTAGATGTTCTGTCATCGAGTCTCCATCTTTCATCCTTGGGTTATATAGCTTTTTTCATAGGAACAATTTATTCACCAAAGTGGGGTTACCTACACCCCTCAAACCCCCTGCAACTCCCCCCACTACGCAATCGGCGCAACGAAGGGGGGGATCTACCATCCTTCTAACCCCCCGGTTAACTACGTGGGATAGTCATGTAAAGAATATAACACAACCCAACATTTATTAGGAATTCCTCGATGGAAGATTTAACTATCTTCATTAGCTATTCGAAAATCTGCAATTCTTGGAATCATTCGAACCCCTCCTAGCATACCTCAGTGTTAGATCTACCAAATCTAAGATAGGAAAGGTCACTATTATAAGTGATTTTTCGTCCTCTTCTCATCAAACAGCTCTATCTCTGTAGTGCGAGGTGGGAGAAGGTGCGTGCACATCTATTGAACTGTCACATACTCCTACCCCACATGTTATTAATATTTGCGCAGATTTGTCTTGCAAACCTATTGGTTGTCATGTGGCTTTGTTACCTCAACCTCCATCCCCACATTTTGCTGATCCTTTGGATTGTATTACCTTATGTTCTTTCATTTCGGACTTGACACTTGTTGTGAACAAGGATCAATTTTTGACAGAGTTGGTGTTGTGTAGCCAACCTGTGCTATCATTCATGATGAGTGTGTGCAGGAATCTGAAGAAGAACCCGTTGTGAAGGATGACTCCCTTCCATCTATGCCTCATCTGCTCTATCATAACATCTCTTGTGATTTTTCCACTTTTGAATTTCCCTATGTTAATCATCAATTGATGCATGAATTTGTTAGTTTTAGGGTTGTGTTGATATGTGAGGGAGGGAACCTCTTTCATATCCACTTGGACTTCTTCATATTCTCCTTCTTCTTCGCAAAAAATGAGGAGCTACTCGAGAAAAATGGGAAGCTATAGGAAGGATCAGCCGCCTTAAAAGAAGAAGAAAATTTCCTCCAAGAGCTTTAAGAACCTGATCCATAGCCCAGTTTAGGGTCCTATTATAAACTTAATTAGGGTGCAAGGATCATACCTGAAATTTTTGCAGTCCCGCCCCTCTATGAGTTGGAAATAGAGAGAGGAAGAAAATATAGGTGGATGAAAATTGCCAAATCTAAGAATGTAGAAGATGTGGGCCTCATGGAGGAGAATATTACTGAATGGGAAAGGAGTTGAGTGGTTTGAGACTAAGAGAGTCAATTATGAGGGAGCAACTACATAGATAAAACACAAGGTTGAGAGAGCAACTACAAGAGAAAGAAACACAACTTGCCACTATGGTGGGTCTCTCTATGGAAGACATACAGTGTAGGAAGCCACCAAACCGTATGCTCTTCTCCTCAAGGAGTAGTGTCTTCAATTCCAAATTAAGAAACTAGCATAGTATGGATATTTTCCTTTTCAAGAATATAGACAATTTATTGAGTTTTGAAAACAAGCTAGTACGGAATATAGGGCAAAGGTAGCTAAATTATATATGCACAATTTCATTCTAATAGATTTGAATTTTTCATATCCCAATTCAAGATTGAGAGACATGAAACTAATGGCATTAGCATATTGGTTGACTCATGAAGAGGCAAGTTCCAAGGAAATGAAAAAGGTGATGACAAAAGAAGAGAAGGAACCCTTGTATATCAAAGCAGAGCTAGTACCCCCTAAGGTTGTCATTAGCAATCATAACGTTGTTGCCTCTGATCTTGCTTTATCACCTAGATACATAGCAACCCAAGAGAAAGCCATTTTGCATTTTGAGGACACTTTAGGATGTCATAAAGGGTTTTTACCCTTCGTTTATGTAAATTGTGCCTACTTTAGAAGATCTACCCATCATCTGTGAACCATGGGATTATATAAAAAGGAGAGCCTTAGAGATTCTAAGGCAGTTCAGTAAGTTTGAAGATGAATGTAATTGGTCAATAGGAGCTAGGAGAGAAGAGTCTTAGAGTAGAAGCAAGGCTCTGCAGCTATGTGCGCAGAGGCCTAGAGTAGATTCTGTAGCTGAGTGCGTAGACCCCTGCAGTTGAGTGCGCAGGGTAGTTTTGAGTCTATACGCAAATATGAAAGATCAATAAAGAGATTGTTCTGAAAATATCTATGTTTTATCTATTTACTTCTATCATGAATGAATGAATTTATGTTATGATGAATAATGGGTTTATGCTTTAATGTTGTATTGATGCATGAATCTATATGTTTTACATTGTTATATGAACACAAGTAATAATATATGTTCACGCGAAGAATATCTTAATGCATGCTAAATATATCAGACACTTAAGTCAATCTGGGTAATAATAGAATTAGGAGTGATTACAGAGGCACGTAAGTGGTTGATTTTCCTATTTAGGGTCCATGAAAGATAATCACATACCTTCGCGAAGGTATAAAGGCTGGTAAGAGGGAGTTATATTGATAAGCCTCAAGAGATTTTCGATCTGCGTGAAGGCAGATAAAGGGTACAAAATGACATCATAACCATCTATGGGTGTGGAAACTTGGTTCCAGCATCCCCCCATACTACTTCGGGTGAGACTTCAGTCCACACTCCGCGGATTGATGCCGAAAGGGCTAGTAGTGTAGGGATTTGTTTGGAAAACTTAATGTTGAACTTGGGTCAGGACCCACTAAACCAACATACACCTACATGGTTCAGTAAAATTATTTAGCTTCATAGAATAAGTAGGATTGTGGCTTCCTATGAAATATGGCCTTGGAGCTATTTTCTCACCTTTACTTAGAACTTTATATAATGCAGGTTCACTAAATAGTTTGATCTTGTTTATGTCATGATAGAATACCTTTAAGTCTTTATAGTGGATTTGGGACTTTATCCTAGAAGCTTTGTGATATGGGAAATTCCCTATATTGAAGGAATTCTAAAAGAATTTCGTGATTTTACCATTTTGTGAATTAGATTAAATATTTTGCACTTATATCCAGGGGCAGATGGGTTATTGGATGAACTAATTATTCAGGTTGGATACCTTTTACACCTTCCCAATGTTAGATTGTATATAGAGTGGGGCCCATTTGGGAAAATCTTGGTGAAGTGGGATATTTGTTTGACTAGCGGAAGTATCTGGAGTGTGGCCTATTTGGGAAAATCTTGGTGAAGCTAGATATCTATTCTAGCTACAGAAGCATTTTAAAAGGGGCATGTTTGGGAAAATCTTGGTGAAGTTGGATATCTATTCAACCAACAAAAGCATCTAGAGTGGGGCTTGTTATCCTCCACAATGTCCCAAAGCTAAGAAAGGAGAACGATGAAGGTAACCTCAAAGCACTTAGGGTTCAACAGCTAGCCCTACCAAACTAGAGAGGGCTCTCTCTGTAAAGGTCATAGCCAAATATGACTAGAGTGGGAAAAAGATGTTAGGCTAGGTCTGTTTTAGCTCTAGGGTTTTTTTAAATCAAGAGTCAAAGTCAAGGAACTAGGTCATGTCTCAAGGGTTTAGTTGCAAGAGATAAAGAGGAGCAAGGTAGGTATGCTTTTGTGATACTTTGGGGCTTTGTCGATGTAGTGTAGGGTGGAAAAGAAAATGTTCAAAATGAGCATGGAAAGCATGAATTCATTTATTAGAAGATAGATAACATAAGCATGAAATTCCTAACAAAACTGAGCTTAAATTTAAGAATTTTGTTTAAAACCTCTTAGGAAAATCATCGAAGAGCATAGATATGGAAAGGAGATGAAATTATTATTCATATAAGTTATTAACAGAAGAAAAAAATTATCACAAAATCATACCACAAGAATTCCTAGATAATAACTACAACTGGCCTTTGATTTCCTATAAAAGATGATGAGTAAAAAAGCCAAGCCTTTCACTCTATGATGTCCAACCCCTAATACTTCGAAATATGAAGTATACAATTATTTATAGAAAAATATCTTGAAAAGTAGATCTCAAGTTTTATTACAAAAAGTCATAAAAATATAACAAAACTACTAAAAATATCATTTGGCTGAGCTCTGGTGTCATTCTAGGCATTCTAGTGTAACTGAGGCCTTGAATAAACACTTTTTTTAATCTTGTTGACTGATGAACTACGTTGTTGCAACATTTTTTCTACATTCTGTTATGAAATTTGTTGTAATGAAAGTGTAATTTTGGCTCCTTTGGATGCTTAAAATGTGCTGAAAAGGTCTTTCATTGTCCTTCAAGCAGCAGCAAAATGAGTGATCTGGCGCTCAGTGAATGGAGGTTTTGGTCCTTCAGTTGAGAAATTACATGAAAGACAATGAGAAATCTTGGCTGAGGGTGTAAAAAACTGAACTGATATTGACTATCGGGAAGAATTATGAGTCGTTGATCCATGCATGATGAACCAGGCTAATTAGATCTGGGTAATTGATATGGGCCGATTATATATCGCAATCAAAATAGGGAGAGGGGATCTTAACCATGTTCCATATTTTTTACCAACTAGCTAGACCTAAAACTTTATAAACAACAACTTTATAATATATCACATCCGATCAGGGCTTTCCACATCACAATTGCAACCGAGAAGGGAGTACACAGGAGTGGGGCCATAAACATGGACCCGAAAAATTTTTGAATACAACAAATAATGCCGGTGGGACCGCAAAGGGAGCCATGTTATTGTATCGCAATCACAACTGGGGGGAAGGACCATGCGAGAAGAAACTTTAGATTGGTACGATCATCGAGGACCGAGGCTTATAAGCTACAAGACTTAATCTTTGTGGGACTTATCACTGCGAGACTTAATGGTTGCGGGACTTAATTGCTATGGGACTTATCACTGCGGAACTTATCGGAGGGAAGGGTTGATTGTGAGATGTGGAACCAATTGCAGGATGGGACCAATCGCGGGATATCGCAATCATACTCAAGAAGGGGTGAGGAGCACTATTTTATAGTTCATGTGATATGTGCTGATTCCGGGCTCTAACCTTTAAATGGATTTCAATATAGTTTAAATGGGTGTGGCTAGAGTTAAACAAATGGACTTTTGGCTAGAGTTAATAAAAATGGACTTTCAACTAGATTTGGGATTTTAAAAGGGATTTCATTATAGTTTCGATGTATAACAATGGAAATGCAATTAAAGGAATATACAAATGGACTTTGGGATAAGGCTACAGTTTGGGAATTAATATGAAATATGTGTTCCCAAGGGGAAAATGGGTTTTGACTTAGTATTTAAGGATTTTCTCAAGGAAGAAGGGGTTTTAGATGTAATGAAGGGATTTATGAGGGAAGGTTTAGGGATTTATATGAAATATGAATGGGGATGTTGAAACAAGATGAAATTTCCTTGAACATGTTCCCTATTACTACCCCCATGACGATGACATAAGGTGATGACTTGACCCCTATATGACTCATTGATGATATGACCAAGGCACTCTTTATTGACAAGGAGTGATGACAAGAAAAGGATGGCATTGATTGACCTTGAGAATGGAGAGAGTAGTAATGACCTAGAACTGACCAATAATCAAATTTTATTTAAAAATATAACAATTTGACCTAATAACCCTATCAACGACTTTGAAAGAGTACATTTGATCACTGGTGACTGGCAAGACTTATAGACACTAACATTGGCTCGAGCTAGGGATGGAAACTCCTTTATGATGTGTCAAGAACACCATAGACCAAGTAGCCTAATCCATTGGGCATGGAGTAAAAGACAGAAATACCAAACTCAAAACTGAAAATTGACCGACAAACTGAACTGACTTAACTCCAAAACTGACTACTGACTGAACTTACTTATGGCAGTACCATCGAGATCTTAGGGCCTTCACCTCGGGCTTCAAATCCTGATGATAACCGCCCACCTGCTGAATATATCTATATAAGCATGTGAAATGATCCCTCCAACGTAACCAATCCAGCAAATGGATACTTACTTGAATCTTGCTCACACTTTCCTTGAGAAGGCAGAAAAAACAAAAGATAGGCCACTCCAAGTTTCCACTGAACATGTGTACATGATCTATAAATACAATAAAATTCATCTCCCTTGGTGACTGGAAAAAACTGGCAAAAGGATCTTCAAACAAATGTGCATTGAGGTTTATCTCATCCAACAGATTGTAATTCTACTCTAGGTGGTCTTTATACCATGAATATAAACTTTCATTTTCATCCATTATCTCATGAAATTCTAACTTGTAATTGTCCTAATATGAATGCACATTTTTGGATGAGCTTTGTAATGAGACTCCTGCTGAACAAGACTGTGAAGCAAACTTCCTGATGAAATTCGTGTCATCTTTGTTTTGAAGCTCTTAGTTAACTAATGGAGAAGGACTTTGATCACAGATATCATCCAAAACATCAAATATTGGATTATGGAGAACTTGAGAGGAATACTGCAACTTGTCATACATTGGTTCCAATGAGACTACATGATTTTCTATAATCCTATCATTCTTTGCTTCAGAGATATTATGAAAAAATTTCTTCAAAAACTGAAATGAATCGAAACTAAACGGTACAGAATTATCCTGCATTAATTCACAATATGTTTCAGATTATAAACTTTCATCTGTTATTTGAAACTCAATGTAACTCAGTGGCTGGGATTCTGGAGCGAATGAAGCTTCTATATCACAAGTGACCTCCTCAACCAATTCATGAGAAGGTTTCCCAATTATGTTGTTGACAACTTTCTTATCTGCTTGCTTATATTTTTCTCTTATTTTTTCAAATGAGGAGAAACACAAGGGTAAGGAGTCTTGATCAATAAGTTCATTGTCTTCTTCTTACTCAATATCAACACTGAAAGACTGTTAATTTCTAATCTTAATAAAGTTTTCTCTCAGTAACTGAAATGAAGTAAAACATAAAGGCAAAGACCTTTCACTTGCTTTGAAATTTTCGGCACTTTCTTCATTGTTTTCGTAGCTAATATGTATAGGTTGAATGATATATTTGAGTTGTTGTAACTGAACATCCTCCTCCCAAAAACTTGTCATTGATTGCCTTGAAGAATCATCCTCTATTTCAACAACATAATCATCATCATATTGATCATACTTGGGTAAATCATCGATATAAGGAATGACATCAAGCATAGACATTAGATCTGCAGATTGCTTCTCCACTGGTTGATCTACAACTCAATTTTCATGACTTTCCATAAATTAATACATAACAATAATTTTCTAATATATGGTAATTGGAATGAGTAGGATAGTGGTTAGGGTTAGCAACCTCTTATTCTTCAGCAATAAGTGGGACATGGTGTTTCTGAACAGCACATTCATCTCTCACGGTGATATTTTGTATCATTTCTTCCATTGTACTTACCAAAATGTTGAGCTTCACTTTTGAAGATGCTAGGTGTTCCTTCTCTACGTTCTCCCTCTCTTCTGCCTTCAATTTTGACCTTTTGGCTAGCAAATTAGCTTCCAAAACTATTTCATTGTCATGCATTTCTTCGAGTATGGTAGGGTCCCTTTCTCTCAATTGAAATGCCATTTCTGGATTAAAGGCATCCAGGTAGTATAAGAGAGCTAAACTGAGTGGTGATTTGATATCAGCAAGGATTGAATAGTATACTTCATTGAACCTAGCTGAAAAGTGTTGTATCTCCTGGTTGTCTTTTCAAAGGATTATATTCTTCTAAAATCAGAAAAGGATTACTCTTGATCACCCATTTATCAAGAAAGACTTTCACAAACTGATGGAAATCGAAAATGCTTGTAGATGGTAACTTTTTGTACCATTTCTTGCGTTCTCCTTGCAAAGTTAAAGAAAAAATACTGATAGTAACATCATCTTCTTCAACCTCAAAAAGTTCGAGAATAATTTCAAAATTCTGAATGTATTTTTTAGCAGTGACATTACCATATTCTCCATCAAACCTGGGAAGTTATTTGTAATAATTTTTAGGGAAATCATGGAGTATAGGAGGTAAGATGAGTGGCTTGTATCTATCTATAATCTTACAAAGTGTAGGAGTATGTACAAAAACTGTAGAATTAGTCTTGATCTCTTGAGGCTCATCAAGTTGAAGATGGTCATCATAAGATTTAGAAGAAGGGTCTTGACCAAGATCAAAATTTGTATTCACAATCTTCAAAGGAAATTAATTAAATGCGGGTCTGGGATATTTTCTCAAATACAATATACTATGGAAAACCTTCTTGATATTCTCAATAAAAGAGAAGAAATAATTTATGACAAAGAACATGAAGTCTTGGATGAAATTCCAACTTGAATACCTGATCTTCCCATATTGTCCTATCATATTTATGTTGGTAAGGTTCATCCTCCAATGGATTCTTTGAATTAAATTTGAAACTAATTTGGAGATGTCAGGTGAATGATTTCATCCTTCCTATGTCTAATCGCTATCCACCATCAGCAATCAGATCTGATCCTTGTCATTCTTTCCCAAGGAGAATATGATCTTGCATTCCCTGAAAATGATGCCAAAATGTTATCCTCCACAATTTCCCAAGGCTAAGAAAGGAGATCAACGGAGGTAACCTCAAACCACTTAGGGTTCAGTAGCTAGACCTGCAAAACCATAGAGGGGTCTCTCTATAAAGCTCACAACCAAATATGACTAGAGTGGGAAAAATATATTAGGCAAGGTTTGTTTCAGCTCTAGGGTTTTGAAATTCAGGGTTTTGTTGGATCAGGAGCCAAAGTCAAGGAACTAGGTTAGGTCTCAAGGGTTCAGTTACAAGAGATAAAGAGGAGAACGGTAGGTATGCTTTTGTGATACTTTGGGGCTTTGCTGATGTAGTGTAGGGTGAAAAAGAAAAGGTTCAAAATGAGCATGGAAAGCATGAATTCATTTATCAGAAGATAGATAACATAAGCATGAAATTCCTAACAAAACAAAGCTTAAGTTTAAGAATTATGTTTAAAACCTCTTAGGAAAATCACTGAAGAACATAGATATGGAAAGGAGATGAAATTATTATTCATATAAGCTATTAACATAAGAAAAACATGACCAAGATGAGTGATGACAAGACCAAGATGGCATTGATTGACCTTGAGAATGGAGAGAGTGGAAATGACCTAGAATCGACCAATAATCAAATTTTATTTGAAAATATAACAATTTGACCTAATAACCCTATCAATGACTTTGAAAGAGTACATTTGATCATTGGTGACTGGTAGGATTGATAGACACTAACAGGGCTCATTTCGAGGATTATAGGAACAAGGTTAGATTACCTCACTAATAAAGTTTTTATCTAGAGCTCTGGGGGTCTATGGAGGTTTCCAATTTGGAATTTTTTTGCACACCAAAATTTCCCCCAAGGCTAGAGATCATGTGTTTTCATTAATATGCATGGTGAGGTTGGCTTATTGGGGTCCACAAACTCAGATGAGGTGGTAGGCACCACGAATTCATGGCTATGGTCACAAGAATTACATGTTTGTGTTATGGGTGAGATGGAACTACACATAATGATGTAGTAAGGCCACGTGGGTCACACACACGAGTGCTACATGCAAGGGCATAAATTTTAATTCAAAAGTCATATTTAGATAAAACTTATATCACCAAAAAGATCTCAATGACTCGAACATGATGGTGGCAATTGTTTTAAGTTTTGACAAAGTTGAAAATGGAGGATTTTTGTAACCCCATATTCACCATATACCATGAGGATTAGGTTAATAAAAAATTAACAACTCTCATAGCCCAAGAAGGCATGATGGGGTCAAAGGGAGTTTTCCAAATTGATATTAGAGTGAAGGTTCTACACTGGACCTTTGGAGATAAAGTTTGGAATCCTTGTCACAACATGGTAAATCTCTCAAGATCAATGCTTAGAATGAATGGGCATATAAAGATAATTATTATAATCTCTATATAGAATCACAGATAATCGTGTGTACAACCCCTTTATCACTCTATTGTAAATATTGCTTTGGATAATTATTATGTAAACTGAAGTAAATTAATATAAAATTATGAATGATGATTGGACTGAGAGTACACACAAATTCATGAGCCTATGGATGGGTGTTGGGCATGGAATCACCCCCAAGGCATGTTTTGGGGCTTAAAGCCCAAGTTTTGACCAAGTCCATTGTAAAGACTCCATGATTTTTGGGCATGGAGCGTGAAGTCATACTAGAGTCACAGGGTAATCCACCCTTGTTTTTGTAATGTAATATCAGCTTGAAAGATCTACAGACCATGGGATTGTATAAATAGAGCAAGGCTCTAAGTGTAGAAGAGGAGGAAGAATATAGAATCATGATGAGTCTAAATAAGTGATTGAGCCAAAGTTTAAAGTGTTTCTTTGGGTCGTAGAGTAGGAGAAGGCTCTATAGTCGTGTGCGCAGAGGCCTAGTAGTCTGCAGCTGAATGCGCGGATCCCTGCAACTGAGTGCGCAGGGAAGATCGAGTCTGTAACCATGGGAAGAATTACTAAACGAGACGTTATACCTTATTTCTTTGTATATTTTCCTATTTTATGTCTTATTGGGTATGAATTGCAAGTTTACTGTTTATTTATTGCACGAACTCATATAATGTGTTGTATAAATAAATATAATAAGGCATCCATTTACATGAAGATAACTAACTGGTGTAAGAAGATAAGTAAGATCTCGGGTGTGACTTAGAGAAATAGTGCAGAGCACTACTCCAGTAGCGCGGAAGGTCCATAGCCCCTAGTTAGGGTTGTACAAAGGCTCGGGAAGTACGTGAAGTAACCTGCATGCAGGGACTAACATTTGGACTGAATCAACCCCTCATATATCTCAAGGGTGTATAAACCTAGTTCCAGAACCCCCTCCATACTACTTTGGGTGAGACCTCGGTCCACGCTCCACGGACTGTTGCCAAAAGGGCCAGTAGTACAACGATTTGTTTATCTAATTAACTCTGAACTTGGGTTAGGCCCCAACAAGCCAACAAATGGTTCTGTTTCTGGGACCAGGATCTGCATAGAGATGTCTGATGCCGTATCAATAGAATCAAACTAAGAAAGGAATTAAGGATTGGTTGGATAGGAAGATTCACAAGTTCGCGGCACAGGAGAACAGGAATCTGTGACTATCAAAATAAGAGTGGTTAGACTGCTACTTATACACAGTGTTCCACAAAATTTTCTTCGCATCCTTCCCTACTAAGCTATACGAGTGGATCGCAAAGCTAGCAGATAGCCAAGGAAGGTGAAAGCTCGACAAACCAATTGTGTGGACTCCAAAATTGGTGCACAAATTGGAAGCGTCAGAAGATAAGATCACAATCCTATTGATCACTGGCTCGATCAAATTATAGGAGGATTCATCACTGAGTTTGTAGTAGATACTTGATTCATCTATAGCAAGGCAGAGTGATGCTTCCTCAAAGGACCACGCGATAAGTATGTTAAGTCTTTGAACACTTGGGTTAAAATGCTACTGTGTGAAAAACAGGTTATGAAAATAAATTTATGTTTGGGGCTACATGAAGTGGGAGAATCTACAAAAACGAAGGTAGTGCAAAACTAGAAACTAGCCCCTTGATTTCACCTCCACGAGGGGACAAGGAATATCTTGCGAAGCTCTCACCAAGAAGTGCAATCAATTTTATAAGACAGAGGATTCTGCGCATACCACCCCCACCCACACCACCACCAGTTTCTCTGTCTTCACCCCCATCTTCGCCCATACTACCTCCACCACCACCGTGAGTCATTATGGCAAGCGCAATAAAGTTTCCAGTGTTCAAGGGAGTAGGAAATGAAGATCCAGACCAATTTGGTTCATGATAAAAGTTGTATGGGAAGCGCAGGGAGTTAAGGATGACAATATCAAGAAAGTGACATTGGTCAGCACTCTATAGGATCGTGTGCTGACCTGGTACATTAAGCATTCTAATGACAATACGAATGCAGAGATCACAGATATCCAAACTGCGCTAAACAAAGAATTTAGTAGGCCGAAGTCAAAGACACCGTCAACCATTGGGTTCAAGGAAATCACAATGCTACCAGGTGAGACTCCTTGGGAGCTGGATCAAAGATTGAAGTGCACAATTCGTGAAGCGAAAATGAATTTGATGGATGGACAACACCGCGAATGGTTTGTAGCATCATTAACACCGCATCTAAGGAACGCATTGTCACAATAGAGGCTAACAACTCAGGTCGATGCCTTGGATATCACAATGATACTAATACTAGGGGGGTGAATCAGTATTATCAAGTTAAATAATTTTTCATTTTCAAACTTAGATATATGATTCTTCTGATATGGAAACTAGCGTATACACGCAACTCAGTAAACTTAAGATTTAATTAATATATTTGATCTTTAATCAGTGCATCAGAACTTCGTTAACCATAAGGATAGTAAACAGGTGCAGTAAACAAAATAGATCATCACACATATGAACACAATATATAAGGTGGAAACCCAATGTGGGTGAAAACCACCTGCTACAATGCTTCTCTATCTTCTTGTTAATAAGAAACTTCTTCTTACAATATTTTTGTACTGGTGTAGTCTTATACTAGTACGTAGGCTTCTACATGCAGAAGGCTACAACCTTCTCTCGTTCTCCAGCTTCTCCTGGAAGGGAGCTACAACCCCCTTAGCTCTTGTACTAGCTGATGTACTAGTACGTAGGTGCTGACCTACAGAAGGCTACAACCTTCTCTTTTCTTCCAGGGACCACATTTCATAAATTTTCAGACTCGATCCATAAGTAACATCAATCAAACATCAAATATATCCTCTTCAACAAATCCCCTTTGCACCAACCAAAACTGAATCAATAAATCACTTCTTTGAATGTTGTAACCAGAATACAGTAACAGTAACCAGACACCAATCCTGAACCCAGAACACTGTCGCAACAAACATAAGTAGCTAAAACATATTTTATGAGATGTACACTACTTCAAGATGAAGAACCTGCGTGCATATGCTTCTGTATTAAGGCAAACCAGCGTATACGCTTCTTTGAATTATCAAACCAGCGTGTATACATGCCTTTGCTATGCCAAACCTGCGTACAGATCTATAAAAGATAATTTACCCTTTTCAATTATTCAGACATTAATTATACCCAGATTATCAGATTTATAGATCAAGTCATGTGCCAAATATAACAGATCAAAATCACACAAAGATAGTACTATTCAAGCCTTAAGATCTTGACCCATCAATAGAACTTATCCTTATTCTAGCATTCAAGTTCCTCCTTGGTTCAGATCCAGCTATGCACCATAACCCCATAACTAGTATTCTAGATCTTGCTCTTCATAAGATATTCAATACTTGAGTGAATGCCTTTGTCTAATGATCTCCTTCCCCTTTTATAGTTAGGCCTTACTTAATACCATGGTCTAAAACCACTTAGAACCAATACATGGGACCCAATACCTGGGTTCAACACTTCGGATGGAATACCATGGTCCAAAAACCATAGGTCCAAATACCCGGGACTAGATACCATGGACTAAAAACAAGTTTTCCCACATGTACGGACTTTTCCTTGCATGAAAGTGTGTCCATACGCATATGTGCCTTTTGATCAGTGATCCTGTGTGTATATGCGCCTTGGTTAAGTGGAACCTGCATATATCTCTTTTTCCTTTATTCTGAGAGCCTGAACTGTGATCTGTCATCTGAGTGAGTTGCCATCAAGGACAACACCTGTATCATAGTGCCAAACCTGTGTCATATTGCCAAAAATCTCCCCCTTTGGACTTGATGGCAAACCCAAGTCACTCTCCCCCTTTGTCATCAATGGCAAAGGGTTATGCTCCCCCTGAGTACATGTTGAAATCTCTGCTCTCCTCTGTTGTGCATGCTCCCGCTAACTATAGGCAAGGGCTTCAAAAAGATGTTCTACAAGAAAGAAATGACTCTATACCTTATAAATGACCTTCCTATCACCAATTACTCATACATACATCCATCTCCCAACTATGTGGGGATATACCAATATCGACTTATCCACCCAACCAAGTGGGGATACACCAAAAGTTTACACATGATAAAACAAGAACATTACATCATCCATCCCAGGCATAGTGGGGAAACCAAAATAGGCCATTGCATGACCTTGATAATAAAAAAAAATATAGAGATGAAATATCTAAAACAAGACTATGATAGTCATCAACAACTATCATTGGCAGCATCTGTCGATTATCATTCAAACTAGCAACCATGTTCTCCCACAACACTTGTTCCACTTGAAACCAAAAACAACTGTGAAATTGATCCAAGATCTTCTAAGATAATGCCAACAATGCATTATTAGAAGTATATGATCCCCCTGAACCTGTGCCAGATGGTCTCTGTAAGACCCATGTCAGACTCTTTCATCCTAAGTTTGGCCCACTGTTTTTCTTCAAATCAACATATACGCGACTGTATCCACAGAAACCAGCGTATGTACATAGATGATCCTCATGAAACTCGCGTACAACCACTTTTCTCTAAAACAGATAAGTTTCAACAAAAAAATGATGCATCCACTACTCCCGACTTCTGTCTGAGGTATTCAAATGTCTCCCTGGGTAGTGGTTTGGTGAATATATCAACAACCTGTTCCTTGGAGGGAACATAATCCAATTTTATCTTTTGTTCAAGCACTTGTTCCTGGAGAAAATGATATTTGATAGGTATGTGCTTGGTCATTGAATGCATTACTAGATTCTTTGAAATACTGATTGCACTTGTATTATCACATAAAATCGAGATAGGTGGAGTACAAATGATTTGAAAGTCCTGCAAAATTTGCATCATCCAAAGGAGTTGTGTGTAGCAAGATGCAGTAGCCACATATTCTGCTTCAACTATAGATAGTGTAATTGAACTTTGTTTCTTGCTTAACCAAGATACTAATCTAGAACCCATAAAGAATGCACCACCACTAGTGCTTTTTCTTTCAATCATGCTTCCTACCCAATTTGCATATGTGTATGCATGAAGTGTGAGATCTATATCTCTAGGATACCATAAGCCATATTTTTGTGTTCCTTGTAGATATTTGAAAATCCTTTTAACCGCCTGAAGGTGTGCTTCTTTTGGATTTGCCTGGAATCTTCCAGTTATTCCCACTGCATGCATGATGTCTTGTTGGGTACTTGTCAGATAGAGAAAACTACCAATCATGGATCTATAGCTTGGTTGATGTACTGCTGCTGAATCATCATTTGCACTGAGGCTGCATCCTATTACCATAGAGGTTCATACTGGTTTCAAATCTTCCATGCCATATTTCTTCAAGGTCTGCTTGAGGTACTTGGTTTGTGATAGAAAGATATCATCTTTATTTTGTTGGACTTGTAAACCAAGAAAATATGTCAACTCACCAAGCAAGGACATTTCAAATTCTTTCTACATCACCAAAACAAAGTTTTGGCTCATGGCTTCTTCATTGCTACCAAAGATGATATCATCAACATACACAACAAGTATTAGCAATTCATCATTATCAATTTTCATATATAGATTGCTATCTATTGATCATTTTGAAAAACCTTGTTGATGGAGGTATTTGTCCAGACGATAATACCAAGCCCTTGGAGCCTGTTTAAGACCATAGAGTGCCTTCTTAAGTCTGCTTACAAGTTTTGGATCATTTCCAAGCATGAATCCATCTAGTTGCTCAATATACACTTGTTCTTCTAAGTCTCCATTTAAAAAGGTAGATTTCAAATCCATTTGATATACTTTGAACTTCTAAAAGCTAGAAAGAGTAAGGAACATTCTTATGGCTTCAACTCTAGCAGCCGGTGAAAAATTTTCTTCAAAGTCTATACCTTCTTGTTGAGCATACCCTTTATAAAAAAGTCTGGCCTTGTTTCTAATAACATCTCCATTTTCGTTCAACTTGTTTTTGAATATCCATTTGGTCCCTATGACATTCTTATCATTAGGTCTAGGAACTAATTCCCAAGTGTTATTCTTTTCAATATGTTCAAGTTCTTCATTCATGGCCTTGACCCAACATTCATCTTTGCATGCTTCACTTACATTTTGTGGTTCAGCAGAGGAGAGTAATGTTAGATAGCTTGAAGATTCTATTATAGTTCTTGTTTTTTGAACACCTGCCTCTTTCTACCCCAAAATTTGAGTCTCTGGATGGTTCTTCTGAACATACCTAGTTGGAGTCTTTTCTTCTATTCTTATCTATTCTTCTGGTGCCTCATACATTTCTTCTTCAACATTAGTCTGGTCTAATGTTGAAGGATATACCTCCTCATCTTCAAAATCTTCAGTTCTTATCTATTTTGAATTGTCACCTGCTTCATCAACCACTACATCAATACTTTCAACAATTTTTCCAAGTCTTTTATCGTAACACTTATATCCTTTACTTCGGGAAGAATAACCAAGGAGAAAGCCTTCATCTGCTCTAGGTTCAAACTTGCCAAGATTTTCATCAATCCTTTTTATGTAACATTTGCTTCCAAAAACTTTGAAGTATTTTACCATAGGAGTCTTACCATACCAAAGTTCATGAGGAGTTTTAGTATTGTTTACCCAAATGTTTGTTTTGTTGAGAATAGTAACGAAAGCAAATGCAGCTTCACCCCAGAAGGTTGTAGGAGTTCCAGATTCATCAAGCATGGCATGAGCCATTTGTTGAACTAATCTATTCATCCTTTCTACTACTCCATTTTGCTAAGGATTTCTTGTAGTAGATAATTCCCTTCTTATTCCATGTTCTTCACAAAAGTCGAAAAATTCATCCGAGGTAAATTCCCCTCCTCAATCAGACCTAAGGCATTTGATTCTTCGATCTGATTCATTTTCAACCAAGGCTTTGAAAGCTTTGAACTTTTTGAAAGCTTCGTCTTTATGCTTCAGAAGTCCTATCCAACACATCCTGGAAAAGTCGTCAATGAACAATATAAATTATTCTTCTCCTTGAGGTGACTTTTTCCTTGATGAACCACATAAATTAGTATGGACAAGTTCAAGTGGCTTACTAGCTGATCCTCCCTTCTCAGGGAAATTAATTCTGATTTGCTTACCAAACTAACATGATTTGCATATTGTATTGTTTGGAATTTTGATGTCAAGGAGATCATGAACTGCCTGATATTTGCATGCTTTCCTTCTCTGAGAGAAGCTTATATGCCCCAATCTTCTATGCCATAGCCAATGTTCATCATTCTTGCTTAGATAGCATTGTTTTTGTCCCTCCCTTGAGTATGTATAAATTATTTGGAGTTCTTATGCCTTTGATAACTGTTTCTCCTGTATCAAGTTCACGAACAATACATCCATTTGATCGGAATATTACCTCATTTCCTTGATCACACATTTGGCTAACACTTAATAGATTATGCTTTAAGCCATCAACATACATAACATTTCTAGTTTTGACTTCTTCTTTCAAAAGAATAGAACCTTTACCTTTTATGAGAGTAGGGGTGTCATTCCCAAATGATACCTTCCTTTCCTTTTCTAAGGAACTATATGACTGAATTTTTTCTTTATCACCTATCATATGTTTCGAGCATCCATTGTCGATGTACCACTGATTTTCCTGTCCTTTCACATATAAGGCTATACCACATCTTTCTGGTTGCGGTTCTTTCTTTCTCCATGTTTTGGGACCTAATGAAGGTTGTTCCTTCTGAGATGGTTGCCAAAACTTACTCCTGCATTCAGAATCTTCATGACCGAAGGTTTTACAAGTAGATCATTCTATTTCATTTTCAAGAGCAGAAAAGTTATTGTACATCTTCTTCATGATCCCAGTCATGATCATTTTATTTCGTGCTTCTCGAGTCATGATGCTCTTGTAGGAAACACATTGAGTAGATTTGTATCCAAAGTTATGACATGAAAAACATTGGCCATTAAATAAGTTCCTACGATTATCCAGGTGATTGTAGTTTCCATGGACATTCATTCTTGAGGCAAATTGAGAATGATTTACTTGTAGTTGGTTGTAGCTTTTGTTCATCCTTGAAGTAGATTGACCCTAATTTACCTGGTGATCTGCTTTATGCCTTTGCTGATGATTGTCAACCTATTCACTTCTCCTTGCTGCATCCAGATAACTTTTGGAGGTGGATGGCTTCTGTGCTTGAGATGCTTCTTCAATATATCCAAGACCTGCCTTGATTAGAGGAGATCACTGCACTTTGATAATCTCATCTAAATTTTCAGATCCTTTAGCAAATCTAAGATTAAGAGCTTTTGTTTTCTCAATATCTTTTCTAAGTCCCACAATTTCACATTCTAACTTTTCCTTATGTTTTTCTGTTTCATCAAGTTGGAATGTCAGAGTATCTATGATCATACTCTTTTCTACTAAATAGATTTTAATTTTAGAAATTTCTTCATAGAGATCATCTTCATCTATAGCATCCAAGAAATCATCATCTTCAAAAGCCATCAAAAGTCTATAATCATTACCATGTTCGTCTTCATCACTATTTGAAAGTCTATCATTGTCTTCATGTGTATAATAGCTCTTCCTACTTACATTCTATTTTATGTTCCATTTAACTGGTTCCTTACGTTTATCAAGCTTATCTTTATGAGGACATTTGGCTGCATAGTGACCGATTCTCCCACAGGTAAAGCATTTGAAAGGTAGCTTACCTCTGAATCTTCCAGAGCCCCGTTGAAAGTTCTTGACAAAGTTTGATTCTTCCTCTCCTTCTGACGTGGGTCCTAACTCATTGTATTCTCCTTTTGAAGTTTTTAATGTGGCTTCTCTGATGTCTGATGGACCCCCTTTTCTCATTTCGAAAGTAGTTAGGATTCCGTGCAGCTATGACATGGTAATACTCTGAAGATTCTTCTTTTCTTCTATGGCAGAAACTTTTGATTCAAACTTAGAAGACAAAGATCTTAAAACCTTTTCAACTAAAGTAACTTATTTTATCTCTTCATCCAGGTTTTTCATGCGATTAACAATCTCATCTATACGTAAGAAATAATTAGCCACACTTTCATCATTGTACATTCTGAGAGTTTCATATTGAATTCTGAGAGATTGTAGTTTTTCACATTTTAACTGGTCGTCTCCTTCATAGCTTAGAATGATCTTGTCCCATATTTCTTTGGCGGTTTTGTGCTGCATAACCTTGATGAATTCTGATTGAGATAGACTCCCCAATAGAGTATTGATAGCCTTTGCATTTGTTTCATACTACTTTCTAGCAGTTGTATCTATAGGAGTTGCTGATGGAAATGTGTATCCTCCTTCCATGATATCCCAAACTTCTGCACCAAGAGATTGAAGATAGGTTTTGGTTCTTACCTTCCAATAGACGAAGTTGCTCCCATCAAAGATTGGTGGCCTGATGGATGCCTCCCTTTCATAGTTGCTCATGATGATAGATCCTCCTTCAAGCGATCAAGCTTCTTCTGAAGGACTAGCTCCAATACCAATTGTTGGAAATAATACTGAGAGGGGGGGTGAATCAGTATTATCAAGTCAAATAATTTTTCATTTTTAAACTTAGATATACACTACTTCAGATATGAAAACCAGCGTATACACGCAACTCAGTAAACTTAAGATTTAATTAATCTATTTGATATTTAATCAATGCATCATAACTTCATTAACCATAAGGACAATAAACAGGTGCAGTAAACAGAACAAATCATCACACATATGAATAGAATATATAAGATGGAAACCTAATGTGGGTGAAAACCACCTACTGCAATGCTTCTCTATCTTCTTGTTAATAAGAAACTTCTTTTTACAATAGTTCTGTACTGGTGTAGTCTTATACCAGGTTACAGGCTTCTACCTACAGAAGGCTACAACCTTCTCTCATTCTCCAAACTTCTCCTGGAAGGGAGCTACAACCCCCTTAGCTCTTGTACTAGCTGATGTACTAGTATGTAGGTGTTGACCTACAGAAGGCTACAACCTTCTCTTTTCATCCAGGGACCATGTTTCATAAATTTTAAGACCGGATCCATAAGTAACATCAATCAAATATCAAATATATCTACTTCAACCAATCCCCTTTACACCAACCAAAAATGAATCAATCAATCACTTCTCTGAATGTTGTAACCAAAATACAGTAATAGTAACCAGACACCAATCCTGAACCTAGAATATTGCAGCAACAAACAAAAGTAGCTAAAACATATTTTATGAGATGTACGCTACTTCAAGATGAAGAACTTGCATACATACGCTTCTGTATTAAGGAAAACCAACATATACGCTTCTTTGCATTACCGAACCAGTGTGTATATGCGTCTTTTCTATGTTGAACCTGTGTACAGATCTACAAAAGATAATTTACCCTTTTCAATTATTCAGACATCAGTTATACCCAGATTGTAAGATTTATAGATCAAGTCCTGCATGAAATATAACAGATCAAAATCACACAAAGATACTACTATTCAAGCCTTAAGATCTTGACCCATCAATAGAATTTATCCTTCTTCTAGCGCTTAGGTTCCTCCTTGGTTCACATCCAGCTATGCACCATAACCCCATGACTAGTATTCTAGATGTTACTCTTCATAAGATATTCAATACTTGAGTGAATGCCTTTGCCTATTGATCTCCTTCTCCTTTTATAGTCTTAGGCCTTACTCAATACCATGGTCTAAAACCACTTAGAACCAAAACCTGGGTTCAACACTTCGAACAGAATAACATGGTCCAAAAACCATAGGTCCAAATACCAGGGACTAGATACCATGGACTAAAAACAACTTTTCCCACATGTACTTGCTTTTCCTTGCATGAAAGTGTGTGCATGCGCATACGCGCCTTTTGATCCGTGATCCCGCATGTATACGCACCTTGGTTAAGTGGAACCAGCATATATCTCTTTTTCCTTTATTCTGAGAGCCTGAACTGTCATCTGTCATCTAAGTGAGTTGTCATCAAGGACAACACCTATGTCATAGTGCCAAACCTATGTCATAATGCCAACACAATTCATGAAGCTAACATGAATTTCACGGATGGACAACACCATGAATGGTTTGTAACATCTTTAATGCCACATCTAAGGAACGCATTGTCACAACAGAGGCTAAAAACTTAGGTTGAGAGCTTGGATATCGCAATGAGACTACACGAGACCCTAATACAGGATCCCAACCTGGGAGTTCAAAAAATTCACACGCAGTTGAAAAACTTGTGCCTTGAGATGCAGAGTCTGAAACAAGACTAGACAACTCATCCAGAAGTGTGCGATGAGGTATGGTGCATAAAGTGAAAGGTTAGGGACATGAAAAGGACCACTGCTTGGTATTAGTGAACTACCTCATGGGAGGAGGACCAATACCATTGAGACCAAAGGCACAAGTAGGACCTAGCACAACACCTGCACTATGGTGCACAATTTGTCAAATAGGGGGAAAGCATGCTACAAACAACTACCTTCTATTGCAGAAGTACACGTACAATTCACAATAGTTGTTATGTAATTTATGTAGATCAATGGTCCATGATGAGCACACCTATAGGATTTATGAATGATGGATGGGACTCCCACCTACAGAGTTCACATGGAAACATGGCCCCTTGACCACAACGCAGGGATGGCGAGAACCAGATTTTGGGGGTGTGGACAAGGATGAGGTGGAGGAGGACCTGGAAGAGGTCACAGACAACTGATATGTTACAATTGCAGAGGGCCAGGTCATTATGCTTGGGATTGTATGAATCTGACATGTCCATCATGCTTGTATTGTACATTATTTGATCATGATACGAGAGATTGTCCCACATCAATCGCGTGACTACGCGGCAAGGGAGCACTCCAACCTCCCCCGACTCAAAACCTGCAAATGATGAGGTCTGAGCCATGTGAGGAAGACCCTAATGTGAATATTGTGCTCTCAAGTGGAATTACGACAAGGGATGACAAAGGCAAGCAGCTTGAAGAGAATACTTGGGTTCGCGAGACTCCAACAAGAGAACCAGAGTTTGATTTGGAGCATGCTAAGGGAACCTTCATGGAAGCCAAGCAGAGCTTCATTGATGCCTCCACTTCAGGAAGAAAAGATAGACTGGAGCCAGAAATGGACCCATCGATGCTCACAACATTCCTAGAAACATGCATGAAGCTGCTCCGCGACAACAAGGCTGTAAAGGGGCTACAGGAACTCATAAATAGATGTGCTCGAACCACGCTAGGAGAATCGCACGTAGTCTAAAATCTCATAAAACATCTGACGAGGATGAGAAGGGATATGAGATTGACCGCGAAGATTAGAGAATATGAGATGGACCAAGTGATTTTGGACATAGGATCAGACACGAATGTTCTACCGAAGCAAACATGGGAGTGCATGGGAAGGCCTACACTGTAATGGTCTCCTATCCAGCTGCGAAAGGCAAACCAGCAAAAGATCCTACCTATGGGAAGATTGCAGGGAATCACAGTGGATATCAAAGGAGTAAGCGTGTTATAGAAATTTTTGGGCACTTCAACCCCAATCATAAATGTCCATAAATTAAGGGCTCCTAAGTCCCTAAAAGTGTTGCTTCACTGCCTAAAGGAACAAGGTTAGTTGATTACATCATCTCCCAGAAGTTCTGCACTGAAAACTGCTCAAAAATGGTCAAAACTAGACCATACTGAATACCCGGTGCAGAGGGTGCGATGCATATCACCTTCCCAGTGTAAAGGGTGTGATGCATACTGAATGGCCCCTCTATAGGGTTCAATGGTTAGGAATGGACAAATGGCAGGGACAATTTGCAAGATGGAAGATCATGGAATCTTCTAGAAGCTTCCCCCACTGACACTTGCCTCTCTGTTTTCGACCAGGGATGAGTAAGAGATCATCAGTCTCCAAGTGAAATCAAGAACTATCAGAGAGAGGAAACTAATCAAAACCCCAAGAGATGACTCACCTCCCTACAATCATCTATATATGGATCCCTCATCACAGAGATCTAGAGGTCGAAATCTTGTATCTTGTAGAGAAGTGTTGTTAGTTTTCTGGTGTAACTTCATAGTGTTGGGTGATCTAAGCTTTACTTGAGGTGAAGAAGGGCTTTCTTGCTAGAGAATGATGCTGGGTCAGAACATATGGTTGTAATCCACTTGCTATTCTTGATCTTAATAAAGCTATTCAATTTTTCCTCCATATTCTTGTATGTTTGATTATATATGCATTTGTATGGTTAACACATATATGGTCCTGTGTTATTTATGAATATAGGTCTCTGTTCTTCGATAGTAGTATTCTGATTTGATTCCACAGGTGCTCTTGGAAGCTGGCAGACAAAGAAGAAGCGGCAAAGATCTATCAGGAAGGAGAGGAATCTAATAAGGAACCAAGCACAAGACTAAGGTTGGTGTCCTTTGTTCCACTCTTATCTATTTTCATAAAGGAAAGTGAAAGTAGACTTTACTTGTTTGTTTCTAAGATAGCTACTAGTCTTAGTGGGAATAATAGCTCTGAGTGGACACTATTCCCAGTAAAAAAATGGCGACTCCACTGGGGATCGAATAAATTGTTGGTTAGTCTATCTTTGTTTATTTTATAAACTTACAGACGGAGCCTGAAGTCAATCCAGCTAGCCTTCGAACTGGATTTGTTATACAAACGCAAAGTAGATCAATGATGTTTTAGTCTATCTCCGGGTTTTTTTTATGAATTAAACAACAGATTTGCAAACGTTCTAATTGCCCTAAGTGGTGTCTCTAGTAACATCCTTAGATCAACCCCTATGATTTACATTTACTGAACATCACTCACTCGGCCTAAATCCCTGAACTAAATTGCAAATTGTGAGTCAAAACTCGTTAAAAGTCTCGCACTAGTACCATCGCACCCTGCCTTCAAGGCAGTCTATATGCATCGCACTTCCCGTGTGCAGTAGGTGCGCTGCATACTGAATTCTCTGTGTGACAAGTGTGATGGTCAGGGAAGGTTAACTTTACCTTCAGACTTTGGTTTTTCCTTCACTATTTTCAGTTCTATTCAGGAGTTTTGTTGTTTGTGGTCAGTATATCTTTGTGAAAACACCCTTCTCTTACATCGTTTTTCCTCTATTGTGCAAAGAATTATAAGTGTTTTTATGTATTGTGCGCCATTTTCAGTTCTCTTTTGCAAACAAGTAGCATAGTCGAACTATCGTTTCTTAATCTGAAAGTGTCGTAAGTGTCGTTTTCAGTCATAGAAGACAATCCCATTGTTCTTGATAGTCGATTATACAGTTACTCTTGTATATGATTTGAATTAGATTTTTAAAGTGTTGAAAAGAAATTTCATTTCGAAATCGCAAAAGTGTCCCCCTTACCTTCACTTCATTTTGAAAAGAAATTTGTTGAGTATTGTCGCTTTGAAAATAATTCAGATTTTCACATAGCTTTCTTATCATCATCATATATTAAGAAGGCTGAAAACAAATAAATGCATGTGCATTTGCATTTAGACTGCTTGGTTTGATTTAGGACAGTGCATTTAGCGTGTGCTCTATGCTCTTTGTTGAAAGACTCTTAACTTTCTTTCCTTAGTATCTAGGATTTTCATTGCCAAAAGAAGATTAAACAGCTATTTATCATCTTAGACTGCATTTTAGGAATTGTATACACATCACACGGTGAACCTGAAAGGCAAATTTTTAAACAAGATCAACTTAAAATCAATTTAATGAATCTAAAAACGCTTTGAAACCTAACACACAACATCTAGAGGTCTAGGCTAGAGACGTATTCTGGCGTCGTAAAACTTGGTAACTGTTGTTTTCATTGTTGGTTGGGTGATTCCTCCACTCTAAGATGGAAAGTGCCAGTATGGACTTGTGCTCCCACGTACCATCGAGTATATATTGGGAGACCACAATAGGCTGCATCCTTTATCCTTAGGAAGCTATGTCTGCCGCCCTATCGATCGCAATGCAATGAACACAGCATTCGGGAAGATTGACTGCCATACCGTAAAAAGTATTCTGCAGTTTTGCGATTGGTTTGGTAATCCCCTCTACCTATATTTCCAGAGAAGTTTATTTTTCTCCTTTTCAGACTCCTTAAAAGAAAAATTCCATCTAAGCACTTGTCACTTCAAGCTCATTAAAAATCAAAGGCGACTGGAGTCATATTTTGTTTTTTCTCGAGTCTTTAAAATTGAAAAAACAAGTTGTGTCAAAGCGTCTAAAATTTATTTTAATCGGAATAACATCACAAATTCCCTCGTTGGTCTTTAGGTTGAGAAAAATGCAGTCTACCAACCAAGGATTTCCCCTTTGAGGAAATCCTAGTCCCTTCTCTTCTTGGGGAGATGTTGGTGCACCCCATATGGCCACATTGTCACTTCCAGGGTTGACGATTGGTTTTCCCATGTGGCTCTTCTCTACCTCTGTCATTCAGAATACCGTAATTCCTGAACAGTCAAGTCGACAACTAGATGACACTACATTTACCCCCTAACATTCCACTTGGTCTATTTCTCCCTCTCCTCCTTCCTCTTCGCTTGATAAAGCTGGTAAAGCTAAAGATCAAGTAACTGAGAAGAAGAAGAAGTAGAAAGAGAAAAAAGAAAAGAAGAAGATGGAACCAAAAGCGAAAGGGGGCAACCATGCGTCGTCTAGCGAAAATCCTCACACCGCACCATCTAAATCTAAATCTCCATGTGTCATTTGCAATAGAGACCATTATCACCGAGATTGTCCCTACATCCCTCGGATCTTAAGGGACTGGTCTCCTCATTTGTACAATCTGGTGTCGTCAACCTCTGATGATCAAGTTGAATGCATACCATCAACCAGTGAAAGTGAAGTATCTGGACAGAATAGGAATCACAAATTTCCTTGTAAATTGTGTGAAGGCAATCACGGCGTCCACCGTTGTCCCTTCCTAGATGAGGCTAAAAGATTTTTAGGTGACCATCCTGCTTCACCACTACGGCTCCCTCCTGGATATAAGAAACTCTTGCCGAGTCCTACACTGGTTGAAAATCCGGCTGGCACGCCATTGTGGTCGGCTGAAACGTCTATCATTGAAAATGAACCCTCTGAATCCATACCAGACGAAAGTCAAAAGGTCAAGGCGGCAGTTGACCCGGTCTTGCCTTCAGAATGTTCATCTTCGAATGATATCGTCACTGAAGAGAAAGAGAATGACACCGTTCAAATTATTTTCATAAACACAGACTCTGATGAACTTGGGGGCAGAATGCCCATTCCTTTATCGCAGGAAGGAAGTTCATCAGAGTCATATCCGACCATCTATTTAGTCCCACCTCCAAGCAACCTAGTCGTTTCCTTCGACTGGAATCTACTAGGAAAACCCCGCATACCAACTAATGTACCATTTCGAATCATTATACAATCTTACAGAGTGGTCATGGCCGGTACCATCATCGATGAAGCGGCTTCTGTAAGTATCCTTTCCTCAACTTCTTGGACAGCGCTTGGTTCGCCATCGCTTTTGCTTGAAATGAGAAATCTGACAGGCTTTGACAAAGGAACTAGTCAACCATTAGGGATCCTTCCAAATGTGCCCATTAATTTGAGAAGGAAAACCGTTCACATGAACGTGATGGTAGTCCAAGGACCCCTGGATTATAATCTACTCCTTGGACGTGACTATATTTATTGCATGGGAGTCGTCGTCTCCTCACTCTTTAGAGTAATGTGTTTTCCGCACAAAGGCAGAGTGGTCAAGCTCGTAGACCAACTGTCATTCCTCGGTTCACACATAGAAAAAATAGTCAAATGCCATCCCTAAATGGTCTTTTCACGCAATGAATGTCTCATCGATCTCTAGTCCGTCCACCTGATGAGCGCGAGTGATTCAGGAGGATGTGATGGAAACCCAGGGGGCATGCACCCTGGTCTGTTTCGGCAGGAAAACCTTGGGTCTAGAGTAGATTTCTGCGGAGGATATATGACTAGTCTGACACACCCGTCCTCACAGGAAAATGGGATTAGGCTGGAATAAGATACCTTTGTTAAATTTATGTGAGCGGAGGCATCTGCACCACTCACCTTTGTCTATTTCAGTAGACATCGCCAAGGAAGCATTTTTTCTGCAACGCGGATGGAACTTTCATGGTAACCTGGGAATTTTTCGCCATACCTGGGGGCATCCAAACCTTTCCTCATGCAAGCGAAGAGAGACCATTTATTTTTTTAATTTGTGGGTCCTCTAACCCTTTAAACCCATAAGGCTGGTCATTTCCTAGCTTGCATAAAGAAAGGATCTGGGGCAAAGCTTACAAAAGGTGCAATCCCCAGAAAAAGTGGCATCTTAGATGAGACATCCTTATTATACGACTGGCAAACAGTGTTACCGCAGGGTTCAAGCTCATTTAAAAATAAACCCTCCACGAGAACTTTTAATGTGGAATTCAAGCTTGTTAAAAAATAAACATAAGCCATGAGCAAATATTTCCCCCAAAGTTTAAGCTCATTAAAAAATAAAGCGTTAAATAACCATTGTGAATGCCTTATCATTAGCTTTTGAGCCTTGGTCGTGTTCTCATCATCACCTCCACTCTGTCTTTAGCCGATCATTCACCTCCATTTGATTGTTTATCCTTTCGAGGAACATCTGCAAAGAGTGATTCTATTAGCCATCCTTGTGACACTGCCCTGATTGGAAAATTCCAAATCTTACCTGGAATCAGCTGCTACCCAAAATCATCACTCATTCCTCAAAAAATGAGTCTCCTTTAAGCTCTTTTCAACTGACTCGTAAAATATGAAAAGATTGCCGAGCGATTAGCCTCTTTAGCTCATTAAAGTCATAGAAAGTGCTATCCCTCCTCTAGATTTTAATCTTTTTGGACCTGAGGGATTATTACACAAAATGATCGAGCGCTTGTCTTGTTCAGCTCATTAAAACTATCGAAAATTAATCCCTTTCGTATTATTTTACGCTTTTTCAGAAATAGGGATTATATGAAGAAAAAGAATCTTTTGAGTCTCCTTTCCATCCCTTTCAGACTCTCTAAAATTGAAAAGGACTGAGTTATCTTTGTCGTTAAACTCGTTAAAACCGAATAGCGACAAACTCATCCAAATGGACAAGAACAAGTTTCACTGTCGCTAGGCTCGCTAAAATATAGCGACAGGTTCGCCCAAAGGGCGGATTATATAACAAGCATATGTTATCCTCCTCAAGCTTGACAAAAATAAAGAGGTACTGGTCAGCAATGACTGGGGAAAA
>APFE031266047.1:31394-46718 GCA_000404065.3 Pinus taeda
TTACAGGTCGCCTCCCAGCTCGAAAAAACTTCGGATCCTCATGGTAAAGCATTTCACCCGACATCAAAAGATTAATGACCTCATGCTTTAGGGGGCAACTGTTATAGACATTTTTGGGCACTGGAACCCAAATCATAAATGTCCATAAACTGAGGGCTCCTAAGTCCCTAAAAGTGTTGCTTCATTACCTAAAGGAACAAGGTCAGCTGATTACATCATCTCCTAGAAGTTCTCCACTAAAAAATGCTCAAAAATAGTCAAAATTGGACCATACTGAATACCCAGTGCAAAGGGTGCGATGCATATCACCTTCCCAGTGTAAGGGGTGTGATGCATACTAAATGGTCCCTCTATATGGTGCGATGGTCGAGAATGGACAAATTTCAGGGACAATTTGCGAGGTGGAAGATCATGGAACCTTCTAGAAGCTTCCCCTCTGACACTTGCCTCTCTGTTTTTGACCAGGGATGAGTAAGAGATCATCAGTCTCCAAGTGGAATCAAGAACTATCAGAGAGAGGACACTAATCAAAACCCCAAGAGATGACTCACCTCCCTACAATCATCTATATATGGATCCCTCATCACAGAGATCCAAAGGCCGGAATCTTGTATCTTGTAGAGAAGTGTTGTTGGTTTTCTGGTGTAACTTCATAGTGTTGTGTGATCTAAGCTTTACTTGAGGTGAAGAAGGGTTTTCTTGCTGAAGGATGATGCTAGGTCAGAACATATGGTTGTAATCCTCTTTCTATTCTTGATCTTAATAAAGCTATTCAAGTTTTCCTCCATATTCTTGTATGTTTGATTATATATGCATTTGTATGGTTAACACATATCTGGTCCTGTCTTATTTATGAATATAGATCTCTGTTCTTCAATAGTAGTATGCTGCTTCAATTCCACAGGTGCTCTTTGAAGCTGGGCAGATGAAGAAGAAGCGGCAAAGATCTATCAGGAAGGAGAGGAATCAAATAAGGAACCAAGCGCGAGACTAAGGTTGGTGTCCTTTGTTCCACTCTTATCTATTTTCATAAAGAAAAGCGAAAGTAGACTTTACTTGTTTGTTTCTAAGATAGCTACCAGTCTTAGTGGGAATAGCAGCTCTGAGTGGACACTATTCCCTGTAACAAAGCGTGCTAGTAGACTTCGAAGTGATAGAGATTATTGATGACAACAATCCTACCCTTTGCTATTAAGATAGATTGGGCCACTGATATGAATGGGGTGATAAATCTAAAGAAGCACAAGATGATTTTTGGGAAAAGTCTTTGTGTGTAGTTGGACCTTTAGACCTTGTAGAAGGACTACGCTACACAGAGCCAATGCACAACTATGAAAGTGATGACAAATTGGACTGCATCTACAAGATAACTGCGTGAGAGAAATACTAGGTATATCCAACTGCGAATGGATGAATCTCATGGGAGCGTGAAAACTACTGCACCTCGGATTCTGATGAGGAGATAGAATGATGGGAGAACCAGTTACACAAGATAACCACGCTAAACTGTAACATGATGACGAGATCACTACACTGCATATCAATGGAGGTAAGGGATCTGCCTACGTATGATGGGTTAAGTGAGGTAGACAACTTCCTGAACAGATTCGAAGGGGAGGTGCCGAAACTACAATGGTTCTAGGCTTTCAAATGGGTACTGCATACTACGCCCACGAGGTGGTGGGGTACGCACCAAGGAAGCTTCGGGGACTGGTGCGCATGCAAGATAATGATGCACATACAGTTTGGGAAGCCTCATATGTGATTAACGAACAAGAGTGTCAGACAAAACGGTCCTCGCGCCCACTTGTCCAGATGGATACAGGCATATGGTACAAAACCTGTGTCGATGCACATAGTCTTCGCATTAGGAAACATAGTGAGTAAGTAGGTGCGAGCAAGGCAATGGCACGTACAGCCCCTCCTATTGCAACCATGGAGTATGGAAAGACCAAGTGTGCAGAAGGTTATCCATGCAGAAGCCTTTAACACAGTATGCGAAGTGCTGAACAAGGTACACAATGTGCAGCAGACTGATTGGGACCTGCACATACCAGTGCTTCTATGGGCTTATACAACCATGTGCAAGAAATTGACAAAGTAGGAGCCTCCAAGGCTGGAGTATGGAGAAAACGTTGTAATCCCCATAGAGTATAAAATGCCTAGTTCGCGCATAGAAACACTCACAAATACGACGGTTTGTGGAACCTTGGAAGAAGGGGTTAGCGCGGTTGAACGAAGCAGAACACTTGGGACCTAACGAAGGAATCTGACAAGGTGACCTTAGCCTCCAAGAACTCATGAAATAAAGGGTGTGATTAAGGGAGAAAATCACTCTAGTAGAAGCAGAAGTGAAGAAGCTTGAGGACGAAATGAAGGCAGTTTTTCTTGATAAGAAGACCAGGGTGATAAAACAACGTGCGGACGATTACCTTGATGAATTTTGGGACTATTCCGAGAGTTGATCAGCATGATGCCTTCGATCAGACCAAATATTACTAAATGGGTCAAACATGGTAATGCATTCCAGATGATAAAGTGCGTGACACAACTAGTAACAATAAAAGGTGGGTATTTTCTAGGAAAAGTGATGGATGATAGGATGAAACCCTATACAAGTGGCGCGGCCACATGACTAGCAGTGGGAAGTACAGTCTTAGGACTCCAAGTAGTTGAAAGGAGGCATGGGACTATAAATTACTCTGCGTGGGAGCTACACGATGTTGGGGCTACATGCAGGAGTAAAGTGTCACAAGGTCTGCGACCGCGCAAGGGGGTTGCACTACTGCATGGATTGGCTAGAAAGTGACTGTTGGATTCACTATTCATGATGTGATTCTTGACTTGGGACCAAAGGGAGTGGGATGTAGGCATTTAAGACATGATTTATGAGCAAGATTTGGGAAAATCTATCACCAAGGGAGCATTAAAGAACCAAATTTAGGGGGAGTGGTCGAATTAAAATTCAAAAGACGGCATAAATTACAAAGGGCTTCGCAGCAAGCAACACTTGGTCATTTGCGAATTGAGTTGTCATATGACCCACGTATTCTGAGTCGAGACCTGTTTTCCCTGTGCAGAGCATTGATTGAGCCCCTAATTGAGCGATTGAGAGATTTCTAGACTAGAAAGATGGCCGCATCAGAAGACGCTAGGGAAGTTACAGAGATGACCACAGAAGAGGCCACATAGGCCGTAATTGTGGAAGATGCCCCTGAAGGCATCAAGATTGTGGTAGAAATCCCTAAATCACCTCACACGCCAAGGCTGAAGAAAGATAAACAATAAATCTTCCTAGTGCGTGTGTCCCCATGAAACCCATTTCGCACCAGATTAACGATGGAGGAGAAAGGGAAAGTAGTTAACTTAGAAATCGATGAGGAGGAGGAAGACTTGGAGGACCTCATAATTGAAGAAGATGAGGACAAGGACATGGAGGAAGAAACCGAGCCTACATATCCTCCAATTAAGATGCTTGCATATATCCCTCTGCAGAAGGGAAAGGCAAAAGTGCCCAAGGACCTCGACGAGAGCAAGAGCTCTCTCCAAATTCCACTCCTCCCGGATGACATCATCTTTGAGGGCACGTACTTGGGATCGGTGCCAAGTGTGAAATTTGAAGATTGGGATCTCGCTGACCATGAGAAGTTCCCCCATCTAGGGACCGTGCAACTCATGAAGCCCAAGTAGAACACTGCTATGGGGGTTATTGAATTTGAGCCCCGAAAGTGGTTACGTGGAGTAGAAAAGGTAGGATTGTTAAACCTACCCTGGGTGTTGCATTTCCACCATGCCCCAATGACAACATTCGTCATCAGGCATCTGCTCTACCTAGTGCATGGTGGGTGCTTATGGTTAGAGGAGCCCATCCCAATCATGGACCACTTAATCCACCGCATTACCCATCTCCCATGCAAAGGAGAGGACCCCACAGACATCTCGAAGGGGAAGAGCAATGACTTGGCCATCGTGGAGGCCTTGAAGAAGAAATACAAATTGGAAAAGAAGAAAAGAGGCTACGCCATATCCAACATCAACAATAAAGTAGTGAAAGTGGTGACTCAAATATTGGTGAGTATAGTTATGCACAAGTGTCGCATGGACGAGGTACTCGCGCCAGTGGTGGCACTTGCTAAGCGGTGTGCAGAGGGGGTCCAATTTAACTGGTCTGAGTTCTTATGTAAAGAGTTCCTAGAAAATTTTCGTGAGGCCCAGGAATAAGGAAAAATTTTCCACTATGCATGGCTCCTGCTATCCATAGTATTGGTGGCAAGGGAACTATCGGAGGATAGCTAGTTCTCCACAATTGACAGGGATATGTTGGAGGCCACAAAGTATGCTTCACTGTGGGCCACAAAAGATGCAAACCAAATCCGTGATAGCAAGATATTCTGGGTGTTCATGGAGATGAACATTAGAATGGGGACTAACCGCAAGCCGCAATTATCACCCACTATCTATAATTGCCTACAAAGTTTTTCAGAATTTAAAGCAGACTTCCACAACATATATATCAGAGATCGCAAAGACCCGACCAAGAAATGGAGTGATCTACCCTTCATCTCCATAGATAACATAATTTTCAATGTACTAGAAACATGATCGTCGGAGTGGTGTGCCCCATACATTGCAATAGTGGAGAAGTCTGCTATGTAGAGGAAGAAAGAGGAGGCAAAATTGTGCATGGTGCAGTTGGAAAAAAAGAGGAAGCAAGAAGCAGTGGCATCAAAAGCGCAAGTGGCAGGGACCCTATGCAGACAACAACAGAAAAGAAAAAGGCCGCAGCAGTAATAGCATAGGAGGCAACTGAGAAGGTGCGTGAAGGCCAGAAGTCACCTTCATATGGGCAAGAGAATGAGATGGAAACAGAGGAAGAAGAGGGTGGTGCAGACCCACAAACAGCATCAACTCTACTAAAGCACTAGTGCCCAAGCCAGTGGACAGGGTTGTGCAAAAAGGTGAAAGCATCCAAGCTGTTGATCTACCCAATCACCCTTACTGAGGTGATTTGCATGACATAGGCGATACAATGTGCAATGTCACCACAAAGGCCCTCCAAAATTTCATGGAGGAGAATCAGATTCTGTTGGGGGCCCTCAGAGCACAGATTTAGGAGTTGCAGGTGCTCACTCCTTAGGCTGGTATCCTTTCGACCAGCCTCATAGTAGGGACAACTGTAATCGAGCAAATGCTACACACTCGGATGACCAACACCATAGCGCTGCTAGAGGGGGCACTAGTTACAAAAAATGAGGCCGACAGGCCTACAGTTAGTGCACTAAAAGGGATAGGGATCAACATGGTTGCGCTCCCATGAGAGATGCTCTATGTGCTGCAAGATGGGATTACTGCAAAACTGCGGGCTAGGGAGAGCCACACATTGCAAGTGAGAGCAAGCAAAAGATCAACATGGAGCAGTTGAGCCTACAGCATGACGAAGTGGTGTCGCAAAATGGGAAGATGGTACAGGTATTGGAAGAAGCCTGTTAGATAGTCCCTGAGCTGGCCATCCCAGAAGACACACCAGCAGAGGCGCATATCCACAGACTAGTAGTAGGTGTGTGCAAGGCGCGAGAAGAAATGACTAAGGTTCAGCTGGAGCTGAATCTTTAGATCGCAGAGTTGTGGTTGAAGGCATAGCCGTTCACCCCTCTAGAAGTAAGAGAACAACGCGCCGGCACTATTACATCAGGGATGGAAGAGACAGTAGTGCAGTAAGGGACTGCACCAGAATTTTGGAGGAATCATTCGAGGTCCTCACTAATCTAAAGGAGGACCCTAACATCTAGTGCTTAGAGATAGAGGTGCATGAGCTCCAATAGAAGTATGACAACATCAAAGGGACCGTGTAAACGGTGGCCCTCACTCAGAGGCTCGTGCGAATGTAACAGAAAAAAGCACAGAAAGAGCAGGTGGACGTAGCACAGCATAGAGAAGCAATCTTGAAGCCATGCGTTCAACCTTGGATCAACGAGGCCTTCGTCATTACAACAACAATTGAAGGATAGCTCGCACAAATTTAGGGGATGCAAGAATAGATCCAGGGGAGCAGTTCTGACACCACGGTCTCAGAACAATGGGTACAAGAGATTCAACAGGCAGTTTCTCAATGTGCTGCTGACCTTGCAGCGGTTTGAGCAAAGTTGGAGGACCTTCGCGCAAAGATCTTCACACCAACAAAGTGACTCGAGGGCGAGTCATGATGTTTGTGTTGGGGGCTTGTTTGGCATGGAATCCCCCCCAAGGCATGCTTTGGGGCTTAAAGCCAAAGTTTTGACCGAGTTCATTGTATAGACTCTGCGATTTGTGGGCGAGGAGCGTGAAGTCATACTAGACTCATAGGGTTGTCCACCCTTGTTTTTGTAATGTAATATTAGTTTGAAATATCTATCTGTGGTACGCGGACCATGGGATTGGATAAATAGAGTGAGGTTCTAAGTGTAGAAGAGGAGGAAGAAGATAGAATCATGATGAGTCTAAGGAAGTGATTGAGTCAAAGTGTAAAGTGTGTCTTTGGGTCATAGAGCAGAAGAAGGCTCTGCAGACGTGTGCGGAGAGGCCTAGTAGTCCACAGCTGAGTGCATGGACCCCTGCAGCTGAGTGTGCAAGGTAGATCGAGTCTGTAACTGAGAGAATAATTAATAAAAGAGAATTTATACCTTATTTCTGTGTATCTTTTCATGTTTTATGTATTATTGGGTATGAATTGCAAGTTTATTGTTTATTTTCTGTGTGAACTCATATGGATGTGTTGTACAAATAAATATAACATAATGCATCCATTTATGCAAAGGTAACTAACTAGTGTAAGAATATAAGTAAGATCTCTAGTGTGACTTAGAGAAATAGTGTAGAGCACTACTCCAGCAGCATGGAAGTCCCACAACCCCTGATTAGGGCTGCACGAAGGTGAATATATTAGGGTGTGAAGGCTAGGGAAGTATGCGAAGTAACCTACATGCAAGGACTAACAATTGAACTGAATCAACCCCTCATACATATCAAGGGTGCGAAAACCTGGTTCTGGAACCCCCCCATACTATTTCGGGCGCGACCTTAGTCCGCGCTCTGCGGACTGTTGCCGAAAGGGCCAGTATTACAAGGATTTGTTTTGCTAATTGACTCTGAACTTGGGTCAAGCCCCAACAAGCCAACACTAGGAATATTTGCGGAATCTTACTTGAGGCAAGTATAATCTTCAAAGTCTCCAATAATGAGCCACCCATTTTCCATTGTTTCATTATAGGAATAAACTAAACCTACATATGTGTGCCTTGTTGGCTTAAGGCATGGAAGGACATAATAAATTAAAGGCTATGTATGGGCTTGAAGGAAGAGGAGAAATTTTCCCACTTCCAAGGTAGATGTCGCCTTAGTAAACATGCCACATAATAGAAAGATGGAGAAAGGGGGGTGTAGGAGAAAAAAAATGAATGGAGATTAAATGCATTCATGTAGAGAGATAATGAGGAGAATGCATAGATAGTGGGAAAAGGTAATAGAGGTGGAGGATACATGAGCAATAGGTGGAGCAGTGATTTATGGAATTCATGTGTTCTAAATCATGTGGATACTATCTCTCTAGATCCTTGAGTATTAGTTAATAGGTGGGCGACCATCTCTCTAGATACCCATGGAGAATATCAAGTGGAATTCATAGTGTGCTATGGGTTCCTACAGAAGATAGGTGGAGGCATTATGGTTCTAGATTCCTGTAGTTTGAAGTGGGTGGGGGTGGTTGGAACTCTATACACTTGTAGTATTGTTGGGTGGATCTATAGGTGATCTAGATTCCTTAAGTTAGTTGTGGTGTGGAGCACTGGATTTTCTAGATTCCCTGAACCTATAGTGAGGTGAATATATAAACATTAGATTCCACTGAGTGTTTGTATTGGGTGGAGACATGGCATGCTCTAGACTCCTGCAAGCCAAGTGGAGGAATTCTAGACTCTATATTCAAAGGTGATTTTTCATGTGATTAGTGTGGATTCCCTTAATCACTTCGCTTCACAAGATCTAAATCTAACTTGCGGGTGGTTAACTACAAGAAAGAATAGTGGTGTAGTTAGCCTACTATTTGGAGGATATTTGAAGTCCCTCTCCTAGTGTACAGTCATCACAATATTAAGATAAGTCACCTTATGCAATTCATATTTTCTTATGTAGTGTAAATATCTCTCATGATGTTGAAATGTGTTTATTGAATGTATTTCCAAGAGGAAATGTGAATTTCTTTCTATTGTAACTTAATGTGTGGTGAGTTAGTTATATTCTTGTAAGGGTAAAATAAGTATGTAATGCTAAAATGCTTTTATATGGATTATTTATTTGCAATTGAGATTGGTCACTTAAGAGCATGTTTATGTTAATGGTTAATAGCTAGCAGGCTATTTGTATGCATGTTTCCTTTAAGAGCACATATGTATGCTTATTAACCTCTATATAGAGACTAAGAAGGTATGAAATTAACAATAGGAAGTTTAGGGGATGAATTACCTTAGGGATTGATAGTGTATGAATTATGGGAATAGAAAGTCATGAAGTTAGGACCTCTATGTAAGAGAGTCACTGAACTTTACCAATGCTACATCTTAGGAGGAATAGCAGAAAAATTTCTATAAGTGTTGAAAGGTGTTTGATAGAGAGTTCTCCTACCACTTATTAGATATAAATCCCATTGTGCCCTAAGAGCTAAGTGGGTGTGTCATCCCATAGTGGTCTTGATAGATGGGAGCCATGATATATAGAATCTTCCATCAAAGCGACATAAAATTTTCATGTTGCAGTCATAGATCTTTGAGAAGACTTTACATCATGGAGTCAGTTGTGGCATGAGTACATGGAGGCTCGCATTTTGGGTTCCATGGTGGACCCCAAAAGCCTTTATAATAGCAAAGGTTGACTTGCACGTGGAGCCAAGGCCCTAAGGGACCTAAGATGGAGGCCTAGGTGGCAGAATGACAAGGATGATGAACTGACATGGCACACAGTGAGAGTGAGATGTGGTAGGCACTATTGGTCATTTTGGATGGCCATACGGACTATAAATAAATTACATGTGGCATAATTTGAGGATGCCACATAGGAGCATGATGTCGACATGACATCATCACAGTTCATTGACCTTAGGGGGGTTCAAGGTGTGTATCTAAAGGTTGATCCACAGTTGAAATAGGTTGGGGAATGAGAAATTTTCCTGGAAGTCAGCATGAAAGGGTATTGTCACACCCTAGGGACCTCTTTCTATGCGATTGGTTCATGTGGAGAAGGTCACAATTAACAAATGTCGAGGAATGGGAGAAATAAACTATAATTGATGTTAAAAATGTGTGTCACATCCCAAAGGCTTGGTGAATTAATTCCAAATGAGTTTCATGAGCACAATTTGGGGAAACCTACAACTGATGAATACAAAAAAAAATAAAAAATCTTGGAGTTACTGAGGTATGTGCCTTACATCAAGGATGAGAAGGTAAAGGTCCATAGGTATCTTTGTTGATTTACTCAAGCCTACATGGATAGAATTGAGCTTGATGAGCCAAAAACCTTAGAGGACACCATCTGGAAAGTGAGGTACTGCTATGAATATTCCAATCATAAGAGATAGTTCTAGGTTGATAAAAAAGCAAGATAAGACCAAATTTAAAGGAAAAGGATATAAATATGGGAGATATCAACTAGGGGGGAAGAATGTGAATTTCAAGACTCATTCCAAGGGTGAGTTTTAGTAAAATTTATACCACTACCAATAGAGGTCGGTCCTCCAAGCCAACAAGAGAGGAAGTTGAGGGGTTCATAGGGGGACCCATACAATATTGGAAATATAGAGAAAACCACATATGAAAGGATTTCCCTTAGCAAAAATAGAATGGTACAAGGCTATATAGTGTACAAGAAGAAGATGCCTTGAATTAAATGGCTCAGAAAGTGCCATGAATCTATGAAACATTCAAAAATAGGCAAGCCTATCATCAAGCTTCAGTGATCGAAATGGAAGGTATGGTCATTAACTAAACTATTTCAATTTTGATTGGTCGTGGTTCTAATTCCATTTATGTTAGCCCAAAATTCATGGAAAAGTGTGCACTATAGAAAATATCCTAGGAGAAATCATGGTTGGTTATGTTAGCTTCCTGCTGCAGCAAGTATTATTTTTTCATGATTGGCATTTCACAGGCCAAATATGTCGTACTTTGCTTGCTGCAATGCTCCATATTTGCTCAAAGAGTCTCCAAATGAAGAAGGCTACTTCAAAGTTCATCTAATTGCCTTCAAATTTTGTAAAGTTATCCCGGTATCGCTATTTTTACTTAGAGGGAGGTCCAAACAGTTTAATCTTGGTCTCCCTAGGTTTAAATTTCCTGTTTTAGAATATAGAGATTGTAAATCTGTCCAAACAGTTTAATCTTGGCAGATTCTTAGATAGGTAGAGAAACAGACGAGCTCAACAGCTTAATCTGAGCTCCGGTAGAAATAAGGGTAGTATGTAGATAGGAGAGAATCAAAAGAAAAAAGAATGACGGGTTTGCAAGGCTAAGTGCACCCCCAATCAAAAGAAGAAAAAAATGCTAGGCAAGTAGGCTGGGTAGGTAGATCTGAGGTTGTTGAATTGCTAACCAGTTCCAGGTTTTCAGGTATAATATCATGCAGAACATAATCAGCAAAGGTTTGTAAGCAAAAGACTCAAAAGAGGTATAACTGACTCCCCTTCTCTGTTTTCCCCAATCATTAACTAACTTCCCCAAAATAGGTCAAGATCTGCTTGACAATTCTTAAGTTCATCATCTCCATGACACTGGCTTGAGTAAAGATCTGCTTTACTCAGAGTTGTTCCATATTTTCTCCCAAAGTATGGTCCTACCCCCTTGTAACAGCCTAAGCTCTCCCGAACTTAGCGCTTTCTTACCATCTCCATATTAACCACTAACATTATTATTTAGCTCCCTATTCTTCCCATCCCCTTATTAATATTATGTAAAATTCCCCTATGTAATATCCCTCCCCCTGGTTGAAAAATAACCATAAGTACTCTGGGGAATTGCTCAGTTTATCTGAAACTAAGCAAGAGCCCCTCACCTCCAAAACCACCTTCCAGATGCGATGGACTCCTTCCAAAGTATAAAATCCCTCCGAGGTAGTCGGACCCCTTACGAAACCTCAAGTACCCTTCACACCCACTTACTTACTCTTTCCTCCTCAAAGCCGTTTTCGCATCGCAACTTCGCACTCTCACCTTCATACAAAACATCGCCCATCCATTCCCCGCCGATGCGATATTGCGATATCGGCGATCGGCGATTACTAACGCCGAGTGTCCAACCCATTCACCTCTTCGTCTCCGCCGATGCGATATTACGATATCGTCGATTGGCAGTCGCAAGCGCCAAGTCCCCAAACCATTTCCCCCCTCCTCCGCCGACGCGATATCGCGATATCGCATCGGAGTCTCTTCACCACAGTACCTCCAGTATCTCACCATGTCGCACTGTACCAGGGACCCACAGATGACGTCATCCGCCGTACAGCCGACGCCATGCTTACGTCAGCAGCTAGAAAAGTCGAAAAAAGCTTCGGGCAGAAAGAAAAATCGTACTTCGGAGCTCCAGATCAAGAAACGGAGGTAGTTAAGCGCTATTCGCGCATCACTACGGGAAATAGGCCATTTCGAGGAATATTCAGGGAATCTTCTGATTACCGAGCCCACTGCACGCCGAAAAAGCCCGAAAATCGCCCGATCGTGCCAAAGGATCCAGTTTGAAGACAGCAGCAGATCATTCACAGAGTTTAAAGTGTATCAGATCAAATCAGCAGGCATCAAGCGTGTCAAAGAGTATCAGTCGACGGCGGAAGCCATCAATGTAGCGGCAAAGTGTATCAGTGAATATTTTGAGCAGCGGCCCGAAGCAAGAGAAAATTGAATATCTTCCAGCAGATTCATCAAAGAAGAGCGAAACTACTTGAAACTCTCAAATCATAATTATTGCAAATTCAATTCACACCAAAGCCGAACTGCAGCCCCGAAGCACAATCATTCAGTAGCACTGCATCTGGTCCCCAAGGGCCACCTCGTCACTTGTTCCGATCCAGCTGCCCCCAGCGCAGCCAAAAAAAAGATTTACTTGCATTTAATTCCAGCAGCATTTAGATTTTGAAGAGTTCTAAGCTGACCTATCAAGGTCATTTGTAATGATGTCTTTCCGATATTTTGTCTATAAATACAACCCCAGGCTCTGTTGTGAGGGGTTGGTTGGTTGGTAGTAGTTGTTGGTCAGTCTTCTTTCCAGCATTTTCTCTGAGCAAAGACTCGCACTATAACTGTCATAAATTTCCATAATCAAAGATTGCTGAAAGCATGGATAGCGAAACAACCTGATGTTTTCTCTTGGCCAAGGAATGATCACGAAATTCCTGTGCTTCTACATGATCCAATAAGTGTTTTTCTCCCCCATCTTGTTTTATGTTTTATCACCTTTCCGCTCTCTAAATCGCAGGAAAAAAGAATAGCTTAAGATTTGTTTCAATACACCTTAAGTTCAATTTATGCTTTTTTCAATGTTTTCTTTAGAAACGGTTATGAGCTTGTATTCTTAAATGATCTGGTTTACGCTGTTTCTTTCATATATGAGTGCATGTCTTAGGAATTCTTAACTGCTCCAGGATCCCACTCATCCCTTTCTCCTCTCTGTCAGCATGATGAAATGATTCTCCTTTGCCTTTCATCCCTGATGTTCATTCCGTACTTTCAGCAGACCCAATATTGTATCCTGTGTGGCTATCCCGCTCCGTATCCCCTTGTGACCAAGAAAACGCTTGCATGCCTCAATCTGTGACTCCATGCCCAATGGTTCGAAACTTATAACACTTTATTATGCCTCTTCGCTCGAGAATCCTACCTCCTCCCAATCACAGTCAACATTCCCTTGAAGTCAGAAAGCTAGCCTAAAATCATCAACTAAGCTTGAATCAAAAGGAGAGAGCCCTCTCCGATTGCAGGTGGGCTAGAACCTGCAATCAGAAGATTGGTTTGTGGTTACCTCGGCCGTATCCCTACTAGGAGCATAGGGACAACCTGAGTGATAACATAATGGCGACTCCGCTAGGGACCTCCTCAGATAAATCAATGCAACCAGTCTGCAGCTCTACAGTGGAAGAAACCGAGTTGTAAAAGCCTCGGTCGACCTGTATCTGTGTACTCCATTGGGGGTTCAAGCATTTTGTTCATCTTTAAACCCCACTGGAGGATGTGCTCCTGTTTTTCAAAGCTTTTCACGCTTATTTCTGATCTTTGATGGTGGACAGAGATCAGGAACTTCAGAGTCTAGACATCCACCTGGCGACTCCACTTCAAATTCATTCAAAGGCTCCACTGAGGAACGAACCAAATGTTACAGCCAAGTGCCCCACGTAGTAACAAAAAGAGAGAATGACCGAACCTTGGGAGGAACTTCCGATAGAAGAAGCTTTAGAAAAATGCAGAGAAAGTTTATCAGAGTTTGAGCTTAATGATGAATTTTTCAGAGCGGTATTGTCAAAAATACCAGGCGGCCGGAATAAACTGTTCCTTGAGTTTGTTGTGGAAAAATATGAGAAGGAAATTGAACTCTTGGGAGCTCAAAGTCAGTCTTATGTTTTCCGCAGCCCTCAAGAGTTTTACCAAAATCTTCCTCCCCCAGTTCACAGGGAAATAGTGTTGTCTCCTGAATTACAGTTTGAGTATGATCTGGGTTCCAAGGGAAAGACAGAAGGATCATCGGCTAGGGTCATTACCGAAGATGTAGCTGATCCTTCCGACCCAAAGAACCCGGAATCATGCCCGAGCTTCCATGCCCATATCCAGGAGGGAACACTGTTGCTTGAGGACCTACAGATTCTGTGTGATCTAGGTTCCAAGGGAAAGATAGAAGGATCATCGGCTAGGGTCATTACCGAAGATGTAGCTGATCCTTCCGACCCGAAGAACCTAGAGTCATGCCGAAGTCTCCCGTCCTCAACTCAGGAGAAGATGCTGCTACCTGCTGATTCACAAACTCTGCATGATTCTACCGCCAAGACAGAACGGTCGACTGCCAGGCTCACCACCGAGGACGCAGCCGCCCTGTCTGTCCAAGATGAAGTAGAAGAAGTTCTCTTACAGGGTAAGTTCATCGATCCAATCGTAGATTACATGGAACTTCAGCTTAACATAATTTTGTCAACGGGTTTTCTCAGTGAAGACTGTAAGCTTCAGCAGCAAGTGATGGAGGCCACAATTTTGGTTGTAAAAGCATATTCCCGGATGATTCTTTTGCGTTCAGAAATGATCAGTCAACAAGTTTATCTCGTTTCATAGTTGCTTAAATGGCTGCACTGGTTTTTTGATTTTACCTAACGGCAAATTAACTGCTGGTTAGGGTAGGTAGGTAGGAAGAATAAAGCAGCTGGAGAAAAAAAATTTTGCAGAAGACAGCAAGAAACAAAAAACCAAGGCGTTCTGGCCTACTGTTCTTGACTCCTCACAAGGAGAAGTAGTCCCTGAGTGGAGCCACTGTTAGCTTCCTGCTACAGCAGGTATTCATTTTTCATGATTGGCATTTCACAGGCCAAATATGTCGTACTTTGCTTGCTGCAATGCTCCATATTTGCTCAAACAGCCTCCAAATGAAGAAGGCTACTTCAAAGTTCATCTAATTGCCTTCAAATTTTGTAAAGTTATCCTGGTATCGCTATTTTTACTTAGAGGGAGGTCCAAACAGTTTAATCTTGGTCTCCCTAGGTTTAAATTTCTTGTTTTAGAATATAGAGATTGTAAATCTGTCCAAACAGTTTAATCTTGGCAGATTCTTAGATAGGTAGAGAAACAGACGAGCTCAACATCTTAATCTGAGCTCCGGTAGAAATAAGGGTAGTATGCAGATAGGAAAGAATCAATAGAAAAAAGAATGACGGGTTTGCAAGGCTAAGTGCACCCCCAAGCAAAAGAAGAAAAAAATGCTAGGCAAGTAGGCTGGGTAGGTAGATCTGAGGTTGTTGAATTACTGACCAGTTCCAGGTTTTCAGGTATAATATCATGCAGAACATAATCAGCAAAGGTTTGTAAGAAAAAGACTCAAAAGAGGTATAACTGACTCCCCTTCTCTGTTTTCCCCAATCATTAACTAACTTCCCCAAAAGAGGTCAATATCTGCTTGACACTTCTTAAGTTCATCATCTCCATGACACTGGCTTGAGTAAAGATCTGCTTTACTCAGAGTTGTTCCATATTTTCTCCCAAAGTATGGTCCTACCCCCTTGTAACAGCCTAAGCTCTCCCAAACTTAGCGCTTTCTTACCATCTCCATATTAACC
>APFE031266052.1:0-16905 GCA_000404065.3 Pinus taeda
ATTGAAGATTGCGTTGACTTGCAAAACACAATTTCGTTTCCGTTGAAATTGGAATAAAATTTAAACACAATTTCATTTTACGTAGAAATTTTCATTTCACGTAGAAATTTTCATTTAAAAAAAAAGTTAAGAGGTTTTTCGTCCCACGTATTTTCGCTTATCGATCAAGGTGTGTATCGTTTCAAGGTTTCCCGAAGAAACTATTGCGTGGCAAACTTTCATCGGAAATATGAAAATAAATGAATGTTGGTTTTCAATGGAAATATGTAAAGGTTGGTTTTCATTGGAAATATAGGCAACGTGTATTATCATTGGAAATATATAAACGTAATATAAACGTGTATTATCATTGGAAATATATAAACGTGTATTATCATTGGTTTGCTTCTCTTTCGTTTCCGTTGAGATTTCATTGGAAATATGAAAGTAAATGAAATTTTAATTTTAATTTATCGTTAGCTTAAGACTTGCAAAACACAGTTTCGTTTACATAATTAATGTTTATAGCCTGTCATGGAAATAATTAAAATTTGAGGTCAACTATTCAAACAAATCACAGCTTGCTTTCATTTACGTGGAAATTCTCACTGTCATTGGAACTGCCTGCCTTAAATTTCATTTCCCATGAAATTTAAATAAAATTTAAACACAATTTTATTTAGGTGGAACTTTTCATTTAAGAGGTTGCACATGCTGTCCACTGGTTTTAGCTCTACATATTTTCTCTTATTCAGTTTATATAATATTCTCCACCTTGAAAGTGTTTATTGTTCCAAGCTTTTCCAAAAAGGTAAGTGTGTCAATTTTTCAGGAAATTTGAGGTTAGCTATTCAAACAAAACACAGTTTAAGACTTGCAAAACATACAAACAAAACTAGTAATCACCACCACAACTTATGTTAAATGATAAATGCTCAAATCAGCCACAAGTCCCTATGCACAAAGATCTATTGTTCCAAAGTTAAACTAGTCTTCCAACCTCAGAGAAAACATTAGAATTTAAGGTTTAAGGCTAAACACAACCTTCATTTAAATATAAATTCTTGCGAAATATGAAAGTAAATGGAATTAAAATTTATGGTTGTCTTGACATAAAGAACACAATTTCTTTCATAGTTTTTGCTTTTCCATTTTCACTGTGTTTATTGTTCCAAGGTTTCCCAAAAAAATTATGGTTCCAATCTGTCAGAAAAGAAAAGAATAGATATTAACAAAACACACTACGAATTAGGAAGGTAAATGAAATTAAAATAAAAGGTTGGTTTGACTAAACCACAGTGGGATTATACCTTTAAATGAAATTTCTCCTCTGTTTTTCCTCGTAGGGATTATATATAGTCTTCTCCATCGTACAAGGGCTTTAGAGATTCTTATATGTGTAAGTTGATTGATTAAAACTATCGATTATCAGAGGATCAGAGTTTCTTTACCACTATGCTGAGAGGAAAACAAGAAAATATGTCTGCCAAGAGTAGGGGAGTCGAGATCTCCGCAGAGGAGTGGAAGCAGCTTAAGAAGGAAGGGAAATTTAGAGGCGTGGAAAGACGTAGATCTGGCACCTACGTTGCTACTCTTTGGAGAAGCTCTAATCGTACTCGCCTTGGAACGTTCCACAATCCGGAGTCTGCTGCATTTGCTTATGAGGAAGCAAAAAGAAAAAGCGATCAACATGAACAGATGAAGAAAAAGGGGGAAGTCTTGTGCCCTGATTCGAGCAACAGGCCTGGTGACTCTGAGGAACCGTTGCAGCAACAAAAAGAAGCGGAGGTATTCGAAGGTTCCAGCAGCAGCATTGGTGTGAGTGACAGCGTAGCATACTATAAAGGATCTGGTCTGTTAGAAGAGATAATAGCTCCTTACTTCAAATTACCCATTCCTTGACCACTAGTACATCCTATTATTATTCAGGATCTGTTGTTGCAGGCGTATTGAATAGCTTTGATGTCTGAATAGGATCTGTTGGGTATGATGTGGCTTCGCCCCATTCTCAGTTCTAAATGCACAATAGTGAAGTAAGGAAATTAGGCAAAGGTAATGAATGTTGATGATGGAGGGTTGAAAGTTGTTGTTTGGGTGGAGAAATCAAAGGCCATTGTAAAGGTTTTTGCATGGCGATTGTTCATTTTAAAATTGTGATTTGGGTTTATTTTGGAAGCTTTTATATAGTAAAAGTACTACATTACCTAGTCTTCTACCCTAACAAGTTGTAATTGTGAACTTTCTTTAATTATCAATGGTAAATAGTGAGTAGTTGTAATTGTTAATGTTAAATACTGAGTTTATTTTTTGGGACTATGGAGCTATTGTTGTACCTCCTTGCAAGCTTGGTTATAGTAGAATTTTATTTTTGGTACTTAGTTATGGCTCTTCAAGTTTACTAGAAACTAAATGAAATTAGTTGCCTAGCTCTCAATAACTCAAATCCCTATGTCTGCTTAGGATTTTATGAAAATTTATGGTTATGAGCATTATGTAAAGAAATTTTACAAAATATTCTTGGTTTAGGGAAATTATGAAATCCTTGGTATAAACAATGGCTCAGTGCACTCTCAAACCCTCATTTCCACTATTAATCCATGTGGTCATGGGATTCTTTCTTGTCTTCACTCATTGCTTTGCTTTATGATCTTAAACCCCCTTTTTCAAAAAAATTAAAATAACTAAACATGACACCATTTATTATTACTTTTTGTTAAAGCTATGTTTTGAAAATTATATTCAATTCAAATTTTATAATATACTACAATGAAAATATGGAACACACCATTCAAAAAAATGAATGAAAAACTAGAAAAATAGAACAACTCTAATGACATCTCTCTAAAATTGAGAAAGACACGTTCTCACATATTTTACAATAGTTTCCTTTCCTTAGTTTGATTATGTGTTACCCCATTATTCAATATAGTGCTTTCTTTCACTTCTCAAACTCTACTTACTGACCCATCTAGTGTTCATTCCAACACTTCTTCACATGTTGTTCATGTTTATCCTCTGTAAGCCACTCTTTAATCATCTCTTAGATGTTAGAGGAGAAAGTTACCATAGTGATCAATCATTAATAGGAACATCCACATCATTCATTGTTGATAGTTCTTGTATGTTGTTCAGCTTTGCACCAAATTTCTGTAGCTTGTTGAAATTTCTAATTAAATGGTTTTATCCACACACCAACACCAATAAGATACTTTTGTAGAATATGAAATGAATTATTTCAAGCCAATTGAGAAGCTATGAAGAAAAATACATATAAAAAAAGTAAAGCAATTAAAAAACAATTACTGTGTGACCTAAAAAATGCTCCAAAACTCATATATTAATTCAACTATTAACTAATGTAAAACTATTACTAAAATCAACTCTGCAACATGCTCCAAAAATCATATATTAATTCAACTATTAACTACATTATTAAATAGTAAAACTATTACTAAAATCAACTCTGCAACAAATCTAATTTCCAGCACTACTATAGCTAACAATTTGATGCGTTAATTTTTCACAGAAAACAAAATAGAAATTTACATAACAAATTAAGCATTATTCTATTTACTATGTTATCTAGTAGTGCTAAAAAAATGATATTTTGCAACTTCATTGGTTAATATATCTCCTAGTTGATGATGAGTATTTATATGCTCAATTCAATGTCTAATGAAGTGATATTTCAGTCAAAATTATTTCTAGCAAAAGAGGTTGATTGTTGATCCCATAATTAAAAATTTTGATCCCAATAAAGAATACTTAGTGTGCACAAATTCTTCTTTAGAGAGGTTAGGAGTGCTAACGCTGATTATGTTACTACCTATGAGTCTAGAAAATTGAAGGAGCATGAAAATAATTGTCTCCTATGACTTAGAGTTAGCTAGATTAATTCATGCTTTCAAAAATGTGAAGGCATTATTTTTTAGTCAAAAAATTCATGTTAATAACTACTAATATTAGTCTGAAATATCTTTTTAGTCAACTAAATTTTGAAAGGAGGATGCCATTCCTTAATGAATTTTATTTTGAGATAAAATATATAAAATGGAAGGAAAACAAAATATCAATCGGGCTTACTCGAAGTGTGAATTATATTTGTAGAATTAATACTAGTAGTATCAAAATGGATATCATTAAGCATGTTAATGCAACGACCTAAGTATATCCCGAATATAGAGAGATATAAGAAAAAATTTTGCATGAAAATTCTCCAAAAGAAGAATCCGAATATGCTCCAAATGACTATGGTTTGCTGACATTTAAAAGTAGACTTTATATTTCAAATGTGTAGAGGCTGAAGCAAGTGATTATAGATGAGAATCATAAGAAGCGTTTTTCACTTACACAGGTTACCAAAATCTTATAACAACACTTAGAAAGGAATTTTATTGGCCAAGGATGAAGGCATGTCTAGCAAGGTACTTAACTAAATGCTTTGACTATCAAAAAGTTAAGGTAAAACAACAACAACCTGCTAAACTATTAAATTCTTTCCCTATCCTTGAGAGAAAATGGGATGTTATTTCCTTAGATTTGATAATAGGGTTACCTAGAACCATAAGGAAGCATGATTCTATCGTCGTTGGGATTGATAAAATAAGTAAAGAAGCCCATTTTATTCATGTCCAGGTATGTTAAGGATGGAAATTTAGCTAAAGTTTTCATGAAGGAAATATTCAAACTCTATGGAGTATAAAAAACAATCATTTCTCACAAAGATGCAAATTTCACATCAAATTTTTAGAAGGAACTTTTTACACGGTCACCCACTTAATAAATTTTTAGTATTTCATAACATCCTCAACTTGATGGATAGATTGAAAGAACTAATGAAATCCTTAGACATATGGTTTGTATGTATGCAACTTACCTACCCACTAAATGACATGATTACTTACCCTTGGTTAAGTTTGTATATAATAAAAGTTATCAAGCATCTCTAAATATGAGTTCTTTCAAATTACATTATGGATGGAAGTGTTATATTCCCTTGAGCTCGAGTCATCAAGATTAAAGATTTATTTTAGGACATGATCTCTTAAGAGATAGGGAGTGGGTGGTTAAACTCATAAAGATAAATTTAAAAACAACCTATAACAACCTCCTCCCACATCTACCTAAGTAACCTTCCAAGCTCGATAAACATGTGATAAGAAGTTACTATGATTTAATTCGAACTCCTAAGTCAGCTTAAGGAAGTCAAATCAATGACATGACACCATACACACATTCCACATCAACAATAGTACTTCGAGGAACCATCCCAATATCACAAGTAACTAGACCTTGTGTCCCAATGAGGTTTTTTACCATTAAACCTATGGAAGCTCCCTCAATATGGACAAGCATGTTCCCACGAGACTCTCTACATTCTGACAACATGGGTATGCATGCATCTAGGGGGTTTTCTTCCCATTGTTGTGCATGTGTCGCTCAGCTAAATAGGAAACTGGTTTTAGGATACATCACTCACCTATCAACCACCCTATCACTCTCACGATCATTGCGGAGGAATATCACAATAGTAAAGTTGATATCTTATGTTGTGTTGTGGACTTTAGAAAAGATTTCGACATTGTTCCTCGAGATAAGCTCTTGGAGAGACTTGAAGAGATCATGGCTCCTCCTAAACCGAGGATTGGTATGATCCATCTCTACGATACTATCATTTTGAAGATTAAGACAAATGAAGGGTGGTGTAAAGATATTAAATGCAATATGAGGGCTAAGCAACGTTTTTCCCTACCCCCATGCCCTTTAGCATTTACATCGATAAGCTAGAGGAGTGGTTGTAAATTTCAGGTTGCAAGGGCACCGCGCTTGCTGTTATAATCATTACTCTTCTCGTTGTTGTTGATTATATCATTCTTCTTGAAAAAATTCATGATCACATAGACAAGTACCTTAAGACTCTTCATGTCTACTACTCCAAGATGGGTATCGAAGTCAATACCGATAAGACTAAATTCATGATCATCAAATCCAAAAAGATCACCCATGGTAGTTTCATCTATTGTAAACATAAGTTAGAGCACATTTATTCTTATAAATATTTGGGTATTGACATTCCTCATCATCTGAAATGGAATTATAACATCGAGGAAAGGATTATTTGTGGCTGAAAATCTTATTATGAGCTTGAAAACAATTGTATGTTGGTTGATATTTTCATTTGGAATAAAAAGGCTTCCTTTGAGACTCTCATCGCCCCTATTCTCTTATACATATGTGCATCTTAGGGTTGTAGTATATCAAGAGAGTCACATTGAAAGATTGAGATGAATAAAAAGAAATTCATAACATACAACCTCAAGATCAAGGGAAATACCCACTATCCTATCCTCTTGATTGAAGTTATCCTCTCCCCCATTGAAATTATGACTATGTTTAGATATGTGATGTTTAAGAAGAAGCTTTACAACATGGACTCTAAGAGGCTCCCAAAAATTTCTTCTAACTTAAGTCAAAACCCCCACCTTTGCCTTAAGCGTGGGTGACATAAGGATGTCAAGTCTTGGGTCAAACTTTGGGGGATTAAGGAGGAGATCATCATGGGAAGCAAGGATAATTTCAAAGATATTGTTACCTCCAATTTTAAAGACAAGTTGTGAAATGATAACGAGGTGGAGGTTAAGAGGAAGCTAAGATTACCTATAAGGAGGTGATCAACCCTGTTAGAGTCGGTCTGTTCAACCCTGCGTCAGAGATCAAAAACCTCTTTTGCTACATTTCATTTTAGGTGTCCCATTCTTCTCAATCACCTGCATTCCATTTAGGAGCATCAATCCTCTGATGGAAGGGTCTTGTCCCCATACTTCACTCATGTCATTTACCTACTAGTTGATGTCTATTCATTAAAAAAGAAATCACATACAGTTTTCTTTTCATCAAAGTTGCAAAAGTTGTCTTTAGGGTTTTAGTGTCAAGTAGGTCTAGGGTTTCATTAGGGTTTTGTCAATAAATGCTTCGGAGCGTCTCATAATCACCACCAGGCCATGTGGATGTTCCTAATAAGTTTTCATTCCATAATTTTCATCATCAATAAGGCTCATAATGATTCTTCTTCAAAACTCTATTTTGAAGAAGGAATCGTTAAAATTATTTTTCGTAATAAATATCTAATTTTAAAGGTTTTTCAAATTCTATAGTTCTTCAGTGCGGCCCTGGTCATCCTTTGCCAAAATCCAAATGCCATCATCCCTTCAAAACATTGTCAAAAGTTTCATCATTTTATCCAAAAAATCAAAGAGGGAACAAAAGGAAAAGAGTTGTATTAAAATATGAAAGTGCCAAAGTTCTACAACTTTATAAAGTGGGTTATTGAAAATTAAAAATCAAAGTCATTAGGGAAAATAAGAAATTTTGGGTGCTTGAAACATTCATTTGTATGGTAAAGAAGCCAAGTCAGTTTGTGGAAGAGCGAATTTTGTTTATGAAGGACAAGACTGTGTGTTGGAAGTCCATGCGGTGCATTGGAGGAGGTCGCGGCACACATAGGCCGCGCAACACATTGGGTAAATTTCCACCACGTAAAATCGCACTATCGCAGCACATCGAGGAGGCGTGGAACACTGCGCTTTTGCATGCTGCACAGAGCCGACAGGCCAAATTCATATCCTTGCTATCATCAAAAATCAAACAACGCCATTTCTTTTGCTCCAACTATTCATTTGCACACAAGGAGACAACAAGAAGTTAAGTTAGATTGTGGAGGATTGAAAACAGGGTTTTAGAAGCCGACTCTATGTTGTATCTACTGTGTGGCACATTGGGTGGAGGTCGCGGCGCATATAGCCACCATTTACAGTGTTATTTTCAACGTGCACGACACACATAGGGGTCGCAGCACACTCGGTTGTGCGCGCGGCATACAGAGCTGCCACCTAGAATTTCATCACTGCTTCCAAACTTTTCAAATTAACTCACTCTTCTATGATCCAAGTAAGTGTGTGGGCCTTTGCCATTCCTATTAAACGGTTTTTGCTATGATTTGAAGAGAAGAATATAAGGTTTGAATGGAAAAAACATAAACCCTATCCTTTGCTCCTTACGGGTTCAAATGGTGTTTAAAAAAAATCATTTTCATGTTGAATACTCATTGTGACATCATTATATAGTCCCTCTCCTTTTCCCTTAAATTATAAAAGCATTCATATCACTTGTCTCCCATTTTGTTTTCCTATCCCTAACACTACCATTTCTTATCATTACCCCTTTCCCCTATCATTTGTAAAAATTCCCAAACCCCACATTCCTAACACTTATTTAAGTGACTGTTACTATATTTCAAATTCACTTGGCAGTCGACTTTATCCGCTGTCCCTTTTCTTTTCCCATTATTTCCTCATAGTAACTCATTTCCCTTTGTGACCTCTCGCATTGAAAACAAAACACTTATTCATCATTTTCAAACCAAAATCAAACACCTACTTGTTATACACATTGTAGCACCATGACAGAGACAGATTCATCCTATGAGCAAAAATATTAGCACGACAGTGACTCAACCACTGAGCCTAATGTGTCGAGAAGGCCTCATAAGGGTGGCAGACATGTTAGAGAAGAGCCCACTTCCTTGACTCAATTGCAGGCCTGCTCGCTTGCAATGACATTCTTTTAGAAACAGTCATGCTTTCAGTATTGTGAGATGATTTCTCAGATGTAGCATCATCCGAAGTTAGTGCCATTGTTTGTTTTACATCTGCATGATGGTCATGTTTCTCTTCCTAGAGTAAACTTCACCTTGACATCAGAAACCATCTCTTAGGCCACCGGGATACCGAATATAGGCAAAGATTGGAACAAGAGACAATAGCTGGATAGAGCATATTATGAACCTTACATCAGGCCTAGTTATTTGAGGCAGCTCAGTAGAGTATTCCCATTCTGGTTTCTGGAGGAATCTTATGTGTCATTCATGAGACTCATTATCAGATACTTTAGTTGTGAAGGCCGCTTCTCACGCCTCTATGAATACCATATCAGGTTATTGATGCATTTCACGAGAGTGAGGTTGATGAACACTCCATATTTCATGTGCCAAAACATCAAGAGGATGACCACTCTTGTTTAGAAGAACACTCCTGAACAACAGTACAACAACATTTACCACTATGTGCTCATCAAGATCATTGTTGTACATAAGCTTGACCTGCAGGGTATCACATGGGAAGACTTCATTTCCCATGAGTTCTTCACAGATTTAGCAGCTCATTAGGAGGTTGTCCATGATGTGGGTGAACCTTGACATCAGCATGGAGGATGGGAGGCAAAGACTACTGGTGTGCTGACATATGTCACCTATCAGAGAGGCACAAGGGGATTGTTTGCAGCAGCCCGACGAGTACTATATCCACCTGGGGTGGAAGGTGTCTCGTTATCGTCATGAGCAACATAGGTATAGGTACATGACATAGTCAAGAGGCCAATGCAGGATGAGGGGTCTTCAGTTGAGTGAGACTTTATTCTTGTCCAGGATGACGATACAAACATGGGCCCGCAAAGTGCACATCTTAGAGAAATCATCCAGGAGCAGAAGACAAAGATCAAAGCCTTGTCCCTCAACTTGGAGAGGGCTCAGTGGACTATGAAATACTTGGAGGAGAGGAATAAACAACTTGAAGATCAGCAATCAATCATGGAGTTGCAAAACATCTCGGAGAATCATGAAGCTCCCCAAAGGAGGAGGATTGAATTCACTTCGTTGGAGCAAGAGATTAATCCTGATCGGGAGTCTTGGCTCGAGAGAATCAACATCCACTTGGAGAGACTACTAAAAAAGGTCGATAGGAAAAAATAATTGTTGAGACACATGGTTTTCCATTACAGGGCGTGAAATATGAGTTGCAAGGCACGAATAAGGAATCTAAAGGCAAAACTGAAAAAGGCAACAAAGAAGAAAAAGAGGCAAAAAGAGCATGATCGTCTTTAGATATTGGCCAAAGCTCTTTAGCCCAGCATGACACTTGATAGAGAAGATTCAGCCAAAATTTGAAGAAATTTGGAGAGAATTTTGTCAATTTTGAAATTTTTTGTCTAAAACAGGTTTTTCCGTCCAACGTGTAGCTCCACTTGGTGCGCGGTTATAATTGGGAGGTCTCCAGGAGGAAAAATTTAATTTTTTGGGTTTTTCATCAAAATTTATACATTCTCATTGATTACGTAAGGATTTAATCAAGTTTTGGGTTTCCTAAAGGGTCAAAAACACCCTAAAAATGACCTTTCTATCACTTTTTACAACCACAAGAAGCAGTGTTGGGAGATTGAAGCTTTGGAGGGGCAAATGACATCCAAATCCAGAAATTCCACGTATGTTGGAAAGTAGACAAGTAGGAATTTCCAACGAGCTATCATGAGCTCAATATGGACTTCGGGAAGTGCTTCAAAATCAGCTCCAAAGTTGTGCTACAAATACAGGTTTCAGGCGCGGCGCATAGAGGATTTTTGGCTTATTTTTCACTGTACAACTCAGAAATTCACCCAGTTTTTACTAGTTTTGCTTTTTGATGTAATTATTGATCTACCATGATGTAATTGTTGGACCATGATTTAATATTGGTGCATTTTTATTTTTTCTAGAGGATTCATTCACTAAAAAGTGAAAATTTAATGAATGAGTCACTTTCCTACCTTATAGAGGCAGGTTGTTTGATTGCCTAGATTTCAGTCCTTTGTTTAGAATTGGTTGAAACAACTCCTATAATGATGATCTCGACCCACAGAGACATGGGAATGGGTTATGATGGTCTACATCATGTATTTTCTGAGTCATCATTAGGGTTGGACACTTGGGATTGCTTGGCACATCATTGTACATTTTATCTCTGCATTTTTGGCAAAGGAAAGACCAGGGTTTTGCGACACTTGTTGGGATCCATGTGGCTATGTGTTTTGATGGTGTTTTTCTCTATGTAACTATAAGTTCAGTGATGTATATGTGTATCATCTTCTCTTCTCTTTTGTTCTAAAATACAAATGAGTGATTAAGGTAGAATTCACTGGACTGATGTGCTCTGCCTTGAGATTTTGTTTAATTTTCAATGTTTTCATCTATTTGAGGAGGAATCTTGAGACTCTCTTGCCCTCCTTGGCTCCTCACCAGTCTGATCCATCTATTCATTCAATCTTAAGCATCAAAATGATTGCCTTCCTTTCCCGAATATGAATTCTGCAAAAACTAGGCCTTATCCCTGGACCCAAATTTGCCTTTCCCATTCTCCAACACAAAACCCCCAAAAACTCAAATTAAATCCTTGCACTTCATACCTAGCCTACGATTATCAGCTATTTCATTCATCTCAAGCCCCATCGATTATCCTTTGCTAAGATTGACTCAGAGAGAGCCCTCTCCTATCCTCGTAGGCCTAGCTACGAGGTTGAGCATGGTTTGATGTGGACCTAGAAGCTTACCTTTTTAGCCTGAGGTAAATCTAGGATCTAACATAGTGGCGACTCCAGTGGGGATTGATTTTATTATTTGTTAGTATTATTCATTTTGAAACTACAGACGAAGTCTGAAGATTAGCCAGGTAGCCTTCGAAATGCTTTTGCTTTGCATTAGCGCAAGTAGATAAACGCTACTTCAGTCAATCTCCAATCTAGTCTCATTAACAGAAAAGCTAACGTGCAACCACCCCGGTGCATGTGATGATTCTAAGTTGTGGATGATAATCTTAGGATTTGATAGGATGAGAAAGTTGTTTATGTCCATTTGACCTTTTGAAAAATCACACTGGCTTCAAGGACATATAACAGAGCTTATCCAGATCCAAATCCTCCTCCTATCTACAAAAATCCCAATTTGATTCCAAGACTTCTTCGTCAAGAGAGTTCTAACACTCCCGTGTTCAAATCCCATTCATGCCCTGCAATTTTCAAGTATCTTGAAGAACTTGATTTTGATGCACAGTTTGAGTTATCATTGTTTGAAACCAAATTCGAAAGTGTTGTTGGTTCCACAGTCCCGAATCTGAACTTTGTTGTAGCTCTTTAAGTTGAAAAATCCAATAAGTCCATTGAGAATTTTATTTTAAGACAACTGCAGACTAAAATTGAGGCTTCAAATATCGTTGATTTCCTAGAAGCTGCATCTGCCTCCCTTGGATCTTCTGTCACTGCATTCAACTCAAGGGTTCCCACTAAACCGCCCTTCATTCCCACTATCCCTGTGCAACCTATTATGACATATCAAAAGTCTGCAGTAAATTCGCCTCCATCTACTCCTTCTACATCTAAAATCTCTTCTCCTTTGCAAACCCTGCCTCATACCCCTCACAAATCAGCTGCAGCTTCTCCCCCAACATCCCCCAGACCGAATCCACCAAGAGGGATGGTTGCTCATTTTGCACCTCTCGTGATGCCTCAAGTTTTAGATGATATGCCGGCAGATTATCAAAGAAAAATTCCTTTCTTTGATGGCACTCCTCATAGCATTATCGCTCAACAACATGTGGACAAAATGGAAGATTTCTATGACCTTCATGAGATCGATGCAAAAAATGTGACAATGAGGTCGTTTGCACAGACATTTAGTGGTGAAGTTAGGAAATGGTTCAGAGCTTTGCCCACAGCTAGTATTGCTACATTGGACGATCTACAAAGACAATTCCTAGATCGTTGGGAAATCAAGAAAAATCATCTTCAGATCCTTCATGAATATGAGCATATCAAGCGAAATGTCGGTGAGTCCATTCAAGATTACTGTATTAGATTTAGTTCAATTTACAAAGAAATTCCTGATCACCTAAGCCCACCTGTGGGGCTAGCCATGATGAAATTTACGGATGGTTTTGATGCTAACATAGCTTATCAACTAAGAGAGAGAGAGCCTACAACAATGGAAGATATGCAGAAGATCGTTGTCAGCGTTGAAGAAAATCTGCTGGCCAAGAGGGCTAGAGCAAGAGTAGAAAAGAAGGTCACAATAAAAGAAGAGTCGTCTTCGACAGATCAATTAATTCGGAAGGTGGAGAAAATGTTTGAAAGGGTGAAACTTGATAAACCTGAGCCACAAGTTAGAAATCCTAACTTCTGTGGCCAGCAACAGCCACAATATAGAATCAAACAAAGAGAAAAACGAGCTCAAGATCAGACAACACATTAGCGAGTATAGCCACCTCTGCAGCAAAATTTTGCGCATGGATTGGAATCTGATGAGGAAGAGAATGTGATAGGGGAAGAAAATCACTTCTTTACTCTAGATGAATTTCATATTTATATTACTAAAGAGGAGGAGTATGCAGAAAGTTCAGCTATACACAAAGATGTTGATTTCATTCTAGCAAATGACAGAGTTTTGGAAGAAGAATCAGATGAGTACTAAAGAGGTTATATGAATGCTTTGTCCACCCATTAGCTGCAATATTCACTTAGAGATAGAGATGTGCTTGTTAACCCAATTCAGAAGACGAAGGAAGTTTCAGCATCAAAGAGTGATTCACCTGTTGTACAAAAGAAAGGGAAAGAGGCAGTTGATCCCAATATCAGCAAATCACCATCAGCATAAAAATAAAATCAGCCAATTGGATCGAAGGAAAAGGAAAAGAAAGATGTCCCAGTCAAAGAGGTAGAAAAGGTTTCAGCTTTTAGTTTAGAAAATGAAATTTCTAAATTGAATGTATCCATTCCCTTGATTGAAATAATAAGGAACAGGAGTTATAGAGGGAAAGTTTCTAAAATTTTGAATTTTGATCCAATGTCTGATATGGTGAATGTCGAAGATCATCAATCGGAATTGATTTTTTGGCAGCATTGAGTGGTGAGTCTCTAGATAGTGATGTTCCACCTTTCTATATCATTTTAAGGGTGCATAATTTTGTGTTACATAATGCTATGTTTGATTCTGGAGCTTCCCACAATCTTATGCTGAAGGCTATCATGGAGAAGTTGGGTCTGGACATCACTAGGAAATACCATGATCTTTATTCAATTGATTCCAGCAGAGTGAGATGTATCGAGCTCATCAAGGACTTGGTTGTAAGTCTGGATCAAATCCCAACGAAGAATGTTTTGATGGATATTGTTGTAGCCGCATTCCTCCCAGATTTGGTATGCTTCTTTCCAGGTCTTGGTGAGAGAAATTGAAGGGGACATTACAACTAGATTTCTCCTATGCAATGATTCTTGTGTTTGGCCAAATGAGAAAATTGTACCGGGAATAAAAAATGAAATACATGATTACAAGCAAGGAGAAACCAATTAATCATCCAATTAATTATGTACATACAGATCTAGAGTCGTTTGTTTTGTATTCATATAGTTTCAATGATATAGATAGTCAGTTAGTTGAAGTAGCAAGTATTCCAGAAATAACAGAGAATTTCAGAGAAGTTTTAAGGAAAGAAGGACAAGAATAGCAAAACACCGTTGAGCAATCATCGAAAGATAATGGACAACAAGCAGGAAAAATAGAACCAATAGAATTTCAGCACTTAGAAGAAGATGAAGAGGATCTGTGGACCATGGATTTCGATGGTGCTGGAATTGGTATTTGGGTACGCTATCCTTTCTCCACTTTGAACAAAGTGCCTAGTAATGTGCGGGTATGTTCTTACAAGTTAGCTTTTGATTGTTTGAACAATGAGGCTGAGTACGAAGCTTAAAAATTTTAAGAAAGTTGAATGCCAAGAATATTGAAGTATACTCCGATTTTAAATTTGTGATTAAGCAAGTTAAAGGCGAATATCAAGCTAAGCACCCTCTGATGCGAGCTTACTGAAATGCAGTCCTAGAAATCCTGAAATTGTTTTTAGATCATACCTTGACGTGTGTGCCTCGTATTCAAAATGGAATTGCAGATGCACTTGCTAAGGTAGCAAGTAGTTTGAAGATTCAAATGAACTCCAGTAATAAATTCGAAATCCATATCAAGCATCGTCCAACTGTCCTGGACAATTAGAGATATTGGCAAGTTTTCCAAAATGATGAGGAGATTGATGATTTTCTACAAAACAAAGGTAAGTTCAAAGATACTTCAATTGATGTAGAACATGATGACGGTAAATATGATGTGTAGATCAATCAAATGGAAGTGTTGCAACTAAAGGATAGCATTATTCCTAAACGCTTAATACCTTTAGAAGAACTCTTTGATCAAGATGACGTAGCCCGCAAACCAACATTGCAGCCAACAGAGAAGGGTGTTGAAGAGGTCAATATCGGAACAACTACAAATCCAAAAATGGTAAAACTGTCCAAAACATTGCCACAAAAGGTAAAAGCCAAATATATCAGTTTGTTGTCATCTTTTGCTGACGTGTTTGCTTGGGATTATTATGACTTGAAGACATATGATACCAATATAATTCAGCACACTATTCCCATTAAGCCTCATCAGAAACCTTTCAAATAGAATTTGAGAAGGCCAAATCCAAAACTGCTTCCATCAATTGAAAAGGAAATAAAGAGGTTGTATAAATCAGGAATCATTGTTCCCATCAAATTTTCCAACTGGATCTCTAATTTGGTGCCCGTACGAAAGAAGACAGGTGAGATTCACTTGTGCATTGATTTTAGGAATCTCAATAATGTTTCATTGAAAGACAATTATCCATTGCCCAAAATGGATCATATACTTCAATGAGTAGTTGGAGCATCTCGTATGTCACTACTCGATGGTTATTCTAGATATAACCAAATTTTGGTCCATGAAGATGACCTGGATAAAACAACGTTCACCACTCCATGTGGAACTTTTCATTACGCTAAAATTCCTTTCGATTTGAAGAACGCGGGTGCCACATTTCAGTGATAAATGGACTTGGCTTTCACAAATGAGAAGGATGTATTTTTGGTTGTGTACCTTGATGATCTGACGGTGTTTTCCAAATCAGATGAAGAACACATGTATCATTTGAAAATTGTCTTTCAAAAGTGCAAAAAATATGGTGTGTCACTAAATCCAAAGAAGAGCTTGTTTGCAATGGTTGAGGGCAAACTACTTGATCACATTATCTCAAAAGATGGCATTTGTATTAATCCAGCAGGTGTAGAAGCGATTCAGCAAATTGACCTTCCCCAAAACAAGAAGGAAATTCAATCTTTTAATGGTAAGATGATTTTTTTACACCACTTTCTGCCTAACCTTGTTGAACACCTAAGAGAGATTACAAACACGCTTAAGAAGGACAACAAAATGAAGTGGACAGAAGAGGCTGTAAAATCTTTCAATTTAGTCAAATTGGCTCTTTCTTCAGCTCCGGTTCTAGTTAGCCCAGACTACACTCAGTATTTTATATTTTTTTCTTTTGCTTTGTAGCATACAATGGCAACTGTATTAATGTAGAAAAGAGATGAGCATGAAAGACCAATTTCTTTCTTCAGCCAAACTATAAGAGATGTAGCCTTGAAGTAGAACATCATTGAAAAGCAAGCCCTTTCACTTGTGAAAGCATTGAAAGATTTTCGGGTATATATTCTGCATTCTCATACTTTGGCTTATGTTCCTAATGCTGTTGTTAAGGATGTTTTAGTGCAGATAGATCCGAAAGGGAGGAGAGGCAAGTGGATTGTAGCCTTGTTGGAATACAATGTGGAGATAAATCCCACCAAGCTTGTTAAAGGATAGGGATTGGCAAAGTTAATGGTTGAATCAAACTTGCACGCCTTAGACATAAATCTGATCACTACTATGTTCGATGAGAATGAGGAAGGTTCATCAATTTAGGTATCTGAAATGTTTGTTCTTTCCCCGTGGTATTCAGATATCATATATGTTCTACAGAATTTGTCACCACCACCCGACATGACTAGAAATAAAAATAGAACTCTCAAATTAAAGGCTGCTAAGTTTTGCATTCTAAATTCTGCACTTTATTTGAAAGATCCTGGTGGCATTCTATTGAATTGTTTAGTGGAAGAACAAGCAAAGCAGGTCATGGAGGATTTCCACAAAGGAGATTGTGGTGGTCACCGTGTTTGGAA
>APFE031266053.1:0-14048 GCA_000404065.3 Pinus taeda
GGTTGTAATTCTTCTCTTCTTTTATTGAATAATGAACGACTATTATTATGGTTCCACTCACGTATTCTTCTGGTAATATTTGAGTTATATCCTGCTTGACTGATATATAATTGTATGATATTGGATTTTACGCTTGTTTTGGGTTGTTCTTCATTTGTGCAGGTGTCCATTCGTGGAGCGCGAGGATAGTGACCGGCCAAAGCTAAAGGACAGGAGTGACACTTCTCCCACAACAAATAGCGTTGGATCCCAGGTTGGTCTTTCTGATCGAATTTTAAATTATGCAATTAGGAACTTGCATGCAGCGTGTATGATTGTTGCTAGACCCCTGTGGGGCTAGTGGGATCGCCTCTGTCCGTAGAGGGGATTTACCTCCACAACACTTGTTGTTTTCGCTATGAAATCATATGTCGCACTCACACCGAGAGTCACATTCACTATCACACAAGCATTGTCACAGTCAATTAATGATCAATCACGAGTGTCGCACATGTCGCTTTCACCACCAGTGAATCATGTTGAGCATGCATGTCTGGATGTTTTGACTCACTTCGTCGTCAATTCATATGAGTGTGCGTTTGCATGATCACCTATGAATCTTTCGATCTTTCACACACTTAGTCATTTTGTTGAAGTTCTGATGACCAGACTCCCCTCTGACAGCCGTACCATCACCCCATCATCGATTCGATTCACTGTCACCTAGAACAACACAGAAGCACCAAGCAAGTCTTTCCAAGCTGTGTTGATCACAAGCAATCCAACCAACTTTCATGTTGACCACCCGGACAGTCGGACCCAACAGCCACCTTGGGACTGACTCCCTTCAAAAATTGTGCAGAGGCTACTGACCTTGCCCACTCTACTGACTGAGAAAATTGCGCAAACAGGTCAGACAGACACCAGGTGCCCGTCCCTGTCTCCCTAGAAAATTGTGCATTTTTCCCAGTCAATCCTCCCGATAGTTGATCGACTGCTCATCATGGAAACTGCGCAGTTTTCATGAGCAGGCCTTTTGCTAGACAACAGTGCGCTCAACTTAGAAACTGCACAGAGATGATGAGTAGGTCGACTTGTCAGCCTCAATGCAGTTTTCCTCATCAGTAGCTCTTAGCAGAAGACTGCTAGTTCCTCCCAGGAATTGCACAGTTTTGGCTGCCAGTGACCCAATAGCCAACTGCTAGTTCCCTCTGGGAATTGCACAGTTTTGGCTGCCAGTGACCTAGCAACCAACTGCCAGTTCCCTCTGGGAATTACGTAGTTTTGGTTGCTAGGCTCCCAGGCAGTTCCTCCCAAAAATTGCGCAATCTCTTCTTGCTGATCCTCCTTGTAGCCCGACCTGTTCCTTTAGAAAATTGTGCAAAATTTTCCTTCCGACCTTTACTGCCCGCTCATTTTGGAAACTGCGTAGATTTTGCCTACCTTGCCTTCCTATAGCCCGGACTGTCCCTCTCAAAATTTGTGTAATTTTTCCTTCCAATCGAGCCGAACCTCGCAGACAGTTACTTTCAACTTGGATTGACCATCTTCATCACTCAGTGACTCTTGTGCAATTTTCATTAGCAGTGCTAGAAGCCACCATCCCACTTCGCAACCTTGCTGCCTCTCCCAGTCACCTACATCCGAAATGATCATGTGTCATGGTAGACTAGGATGTTTTTGGATTTGATTTCGTCTTGTCATGAGTGACTACAAGCATAGGTACACTAACAAACATGGCGTGACAACGAAAGGGATGAACAAAAGGAGCACATGCAGAAGGACAAGTTCACTAATAGACAAACGAACGATGCATGCGAAGGGATGTGCTTGCGAACAGATAATCATGCAAAGATGTGTTCGCAGACGGACAGACGAATGAGCAAATATGCAAGGTGCTATCACGGATGGACGAATGAACGAACATTTAACTTTCATGAACATATGAGCCTGTCAAGCCTTCCAACATGCAAGCAAGGAACAACATGTCGAAGCATCATCAAGCGAACCAAAGGCCATCGAAGACTCCGTGCACTTTTCCATGTGGAGGTGAAGCTGTGCTGCACCATGAAGATATCCATCACCTACCAACACTGTAGCTCGACATGCACTCCAGCAGCAACACAAATGTAGTAGCACTGTCATGTCAAGTCATGTCATGAGTCATGTTGCCCACATATCTACTATGGGCTATTGCTGTCAATCAATGTAATGTAACATGGAAGTCCAAGAGATCCACTTGTTGAACTAAGAGTCATGTAAAAGTTGAAAAGTCATGGAAGTCAAACAGTCATGAGGGTAATCAAACATCCACAAGGGTCAGTTTCACCCTTTGCTATAAGTACCCCCTCATTCATACACATAAATGACTTTTCACCTCAGCTCCTCCGACATAGCCAAGATAGTTTGTAATCTTTTCTTTGAGGAGTAAGTAGTGGCTCCAACGCCCCCACTCACGGGGTTAGTGATGTATAGTGTAATGATATGTCTTGGAACTTTCGCTTAATTCAGAAGCCTTCTAACGTGCCAAAAATTTTTCACACATGTATTGTAGCTATTGTAAGACTAATCTTGAATACATGTAATGCATGTTGCTTTAACCTGTGTTGAACACTTGAACTATTTCACTTGTTGTAATACATAATATATTAATGGAAATGTGTTGTATATGTTGTTAACTCTATCTCGCCCGTGGTGGCTATCTCCCCGGACATCAGACATAACTTTCACCAAAAGCTTGCTATAATAAATGTTGCAGTCATTCGGACTCATCCATTGAGTGCTGTACATGTTATCTTACCTTGTGTGTTGTGACTGCCGCATCCGTGTGGACTGCTCCTCCGGAAGCTGTGCACATCCTGTTGTGTTGTGCGTTGCTAGTCGAGTTGGGACTTCATCCCAACCAACTTTGGACTCACCCTCACCCTCTCCCTTTATAGTGAAAGAACCATTGACACAAGTACACTAGCATTCACCAGGCACGCGAACCTCACTTCTCGAAGGCAAAGCATACCACTCTTCTATGCTGACAAGCAAGAGTTGAGGCAAATCCTTAAGACAATGGAAATCAAGCCATCATACCGGATGGGACTCCCACACCAAATGGTGTGAGGTCTAGTTGGGACTTCATAACAGGGTGATCCCCTGAATGTTTGCGGGTCCAACACCACCAACACTTCCTCAAATGGAGTTTCTTCTCGCTTTGGTATTTCTATTTTTGGAGGTTTCCCTACATACTATTTTGAATAAGTTTGCTTTCAAGGGGTCTCTCTTTTCACTTTCCAAACTGTTAATGTAAGAGGTTCCTACCACATCATGTGTTGGATTTTTAAATGACTTTGTATTTTTCCTACCTATGATGTTTTAAATGCATTTATTATAATATATGGCAAAAGATGAAGGGAGTCTAGGTTACTAAAAGGGGTAATTATGACCCCTTTGGTTGCTTCTAGCCCTAATATGATTTGTACTAGTTGTGTGTGAAATCTTGACTCCTCGAGTACCTCCTTAGCAAAGGCGCCAAAAATGACGGTGCATTGATATGTTTTAATATTTGGTTGTACTACACAATCTATTTTATTGTCAGTCGGGGCTAGTAAGCTTGTGAGACGCTCAATGTTATATACACAAGAGACAATTTGTTACACTTTACAATGGCCTAGAGTAAATACATAGGGATTTGGGATCTCATGAAAGGATATACCTATCAACACAACTTAGTTACATGGCACTTTAGTCACCTAACCTTGCAATGTGTGAGATCAACATCACTAGATGTAAGTGAGGTAGTTTTCTTTTTAAACACTTAATTATGCAGTAAATATTCTTATAATCCTTACACATGATATGTCCACAAATCCTTTTAACTTAAACTAAAGGAAACCACACAACATACCAAAAGGAACCTCACATAAGATGGAAATAGTAATTGAAACCATTCAAAAGTAAAACTATGTGCATTTGCAATGAAAAGTAAATAACACTATGATTAAAAAATAATAACTTGTAGAAAAATGACAAAGAGTTATGGGCGTTAGGACATGCCTTGAATGGGTTATGCTCAAGGCTTATCCTGTGCTTTTATACTGTCTAAATACTCGGCATAGGTTCTTAACAAATCATAAAACACATACCAAGACACAGAGCAGAGAACAAAATCTCCAACCAGCTACTCACAAAGCGGTGCTGATATATTATGCACACAAAATAAATCATAATACCATCGTCTCTGCGTTAAGAGTTCTTACATACATATATAGGATTCATAGAGTCTAAATTTAAACACAAAAAGAGTTTGGTTCACTGAGTGAACTAATTAATATGAAGGTCGCCTAGTTGACTTATGGTCATAACATGTGAGACCAAAACCTACCCTGTAAACAAAGTATCTCAATTGTTAAACAATTGATCGAACCCTTATTGAAAAACCTATATATATATATATATATATATATATAAATATATAAATATATATATAATATAATATATATATATGGTGTAATCTAGAATGCATACACATGTTTAGTTAAACACACCTAAAATACTTCTTTAACATCCTTTAACCATTTGATTCAAGTAAAAGAGACAAAGCACTGAAGAAAATAAGCATATATATACCTATAATGACAAATGACTAGATTATATATGGTTAAGGGCAAAATATGGTAAAGTATATAAGTAAAAATGGATATTTGGTAAACAAAATACTGCAACATGGAGGACCCATCAGATATAAACTTTTTGAAAAGAGAAATCCAATAAGCATGCACAAGACATAATTATCTTGTCAAATATATTTGAATACAAAAATGAATATCGGTGAGCCACTCTCCACCCAACCATAAGCTCAATTATGATGTAGTCTTTCTCATAGCTGGCCACCCCTAGCCATATCTTGATGCCTTGAGGGAAAAAATAAACTCAGGGATTTAGCACAAAGTTTTCAGACCAAATTTAATACAAAAAGCAAAGGCAAGTGTCCTCCACACACAGAAAATAATCTCAATGTTCATCCTTTCCATTGCTTGACTAGGCCCATAAACATTAAAAAATGACAATACGGGCCTACATAGCACAATAGAGTGATTCTTTGATCTCTGTAGTCCCTTGACCCTCTCTTCTTCAATGCTATCTATGCCACACACAAACATGACAATTTCCAGTCCTCAAAGCCATCTAGTCTAAGGAAAAATCACTACAACACATTCAATTCATGTTACACAAGCTGTCACCAATTCTGATGCCAATTCAAATTTTTACTTGTGAGAGAGATGTATGAGAGAGTAATAGAGGAGAGAAAAAACTAGAAGCTTAAGAACCAAGAAGAATAACCCTTTGATTTCTCCTCCCTCTTATTTTTATAATCGCACCTTGACCCTTCATCTTCTCAACCTTTCATGTTCTTAGGAAGACTACTCATCATATCAAAGGGAATTATTCATGCAAGGTATATTTTCCCTCTAATGTCAAGTTTTCCCCCCTCCCAAAGGCATCATAATCTGTTGGATGCCCCATTTCTTCAACTCTAGCATTTTTTATAATAAAAATAGTCAATTACATGATATAATAGACGTTGACATCATAGTATCAATTCTGACACACCAACATTATATGGTCTTATTTACATTACAAAATTTTAGGTAATGAAAAGGGGTGTCACAATTGTTTACATACTTTTGCAACATAGTACTTATTAGAGATAAAAATAGGGAGTAGTAATGGCCTTTCTTGATAACCATAAAATCTTAAGTATGTATGGTTTTCCTCTGCTACATACCTGTTTTCCCTTTTTGGAACTCTCATTAGAAAAATTTCAAGGTCTAAAATAGGCATCATAAGGAATATTATAAATAATAGTGGAAATAATAAAACAATATTAGATTACCTCATCAAGTTTTAGAGGGTAAAAGAAAAAACTACTTTTTTCAACTTGCATTTCAACTTATCCCCTGACGATTTTCCTGACGATTTTAATCAAATTTCGAGCAGGAGAACTCACTGAATGAAAAATTAAATTTTGCATCCAACGAGTGCTCCTCGAGATTTGAGCAAAATTTTAGAGAGATAAGTTGAAAATACGAGTTGAAAAAGTAGTTTTTATTTTTTTATTTTTTCATATGTTTATCATTTTACCATTTTACTCCAAAAATAGTGAATCATCCCCTATGGTTGGCACCATCATATCAAATCTTATTGGTTCTTATAAAATTGATTTTTGTTGTACATATTTGTTTTGAGGTCCATTTTTTACCTCAAAATTTCTCTAATGTGTGCTTATGAAATTATCCTTCATAGTTCATTTCTAGTCAATATGTATCTAAATTCCTTAACAAATCGGTCCTTTGACAAGATAGAAGTGAAATGGTACCTTATGTTTCGAAAAAACAAAATACCATAATTGTATTGGCTCCACTCCAAGATTCATGTTTCTCTTAGGGCGTAGATAGTTGTAGATAGTTGAACATGTTGCAATGAACTATGGCCATCACTAAATAGGTTGTCATGAAAAATATTCAAGTCTTAACATAATTTGCTAATTGGAAAGTAATATTATTGGACATTACTTCGACCTAGTAAAAAAATATATCATTTACGAAAGAAAAATGTAATATATCACTGATTTAGTTCCCATATTACAGGCAAATAACTAAGAGAAATAAAAGTATGGCTCTACTAGAAGTGGAATATCAATAGTAGTGAGGTTGGATGGAACATGCATAGACTAGAGCATAAATTCGTAAATGAAATTATTTCCGCCATTATAAGATTCAAGAAAAGCATCAGCTATAAGAAACTTCAATTGCTTAATCAGGTATGACAACTTTAACATCCGTTTGAAAGATTTGGAAATCAACAAAATTGAGCTCTTCTTTGTAAGGAAAATTTGATAGTCTTGGTCTCAGGGTCGAACCGATCAGCACATCAACAAATAATTACTTTAAAATCAAATACCTCTAGAATACATTTGCAATCCAAATTATGTTATTCTTCCTCTCTTCGAGTGTTAAGTTCATATACGACTGATAGGATGTAGATCAAATAGAACTTCTTATTTTTCCATGCAAGTGAATTAGTTGCATGCCTATAAAAATAGGCCTGCCTATTACTTACTATATATCTTTATTCTTCCAATGCACTTTGATATACATGACAAGTCAAGTGAATTTTTAAAGAGCTCTTCAGTGTTTGAGGGTCAATATATGAGTGGAATTTCATAATACTTCCCTTCCTAACCTATTGTGTTCATTGAGGCATGAAAGAATAGTAACAAGAAGTTAATAACCTATTGCAGACCTTTAAATAGTGGATTTGATTCACGTAACACAATATCAACCCCTTTCCAAATTGGAGATAAAAATTATTTAATGAGCTTTCAAATTAGGCTGGAAAGAAGTAAACAACTATGATTTTCGACTAATTATGGCTTATAAGTGGAGAACTCATTTTATTACACTATATGTATACCTTGTGCAAAAGCTTTAGGTGTGTCACATGCACGTAGAGAAATAGAAGTGTGGATGGAAGGTTCTCGTAAATTTAGATGGGCAAGGTGTTTCACACACTTGTGAAAGTATAGTAGTGTGATGGGTTATGTGCAGAGTGGAAAGTGTCTACAGTGTGGGACTAGGACTATTATGTGAGGTAAAAAAATTCCACACACAACTTTGGGAAAAAAACTAATCATGAGATTTGACCAGAGGAAAGGAAAATGTAAGAGATAACAATGGTGAGAATGATACATGAAAATAGGTCAACACTTTTATGTAACAATTTCATTGCTTCATATAAAGATGCCATAACATACCCCTTTTAATTTTGAACAAGCCGTACTTTTCAAAATTATCAAATTGCCATAAAAAAAAACATAATGATACATTATTAAAACAATTAATATAATTACAAATCCTGAAAAAAAATAAGGATGAAATATATTTTGAAAATAAAGGAAGAAAATTCAAAAAATTAATAAAAACTCTTAATTTTTTTTGGTGAATCAAAATATTTCATATTACTTAAAAATTACATCGAAGGCAACTGATATCCAAAGGGAGAAATTTAGAACTCGACTTCTGACGATGTGAAAGAAGACTGTCAAGACTAAAAACATATACACCACTGCCAAAAAGCTATGGAGCCACCAAATACAATATAAAATCTGAAACAAGAGTTGGAAATACAAATGTACGCTTGAACCTCATGCCCATATTTTAAGTCACACAGGAACACAAAGAAAAGAGGCCAAAACGTGGAGCCACCAGGCAGTCGGACGATAACACCATTGACCAACCAGAGGAGAGACCACCAACATCGACCCAACAATCATTGTCCAAAAACTTCAAAACAATTGCATAACACCGTACATTTAAAGCCCAAGACACAAAAGAAAGCTTTAAAGGTTGAAATTGGAAACCATAAGTACACGTCAGGAAACACGACCGTGATCTGATTATATTTCCGTCATCCATAGATATGAAGACCACCAAAAGGCCTTTTGAAGATAAAATTAAGTACACGTCAGGAAACACGACCGTGATCTGATTATATTTCCGTCATCCATAGATATGAAGACCGCCAAAAGGCGTTTCGAAGATAAAATTAGAAAAATAAAGAGAGACCTGGAATTCACCCACCACTATTCATACTCACTATTCATTTTATGAGGAGGAAAATGTTGGCCAAAACCCATGCACAAGAGCCAGGGTCCAACTGCTTTCCCATCTGAGTCACATGCATCAGGCGAGTCTCAATTTTGTCCATGCCAAACCTCACGTTACTCAACATTCTCTTCACATCCTCTAAAGAGGTGAAAATATTATAAGTTTCCACCTACTTGTCTCTCGGAGCCAAACCTAGCAACGTCTTCATTTTCTAATAGAGCATTATTGAATTTAGATACTTATTATGCCTTCCCTTAGTGTGACTAGGGTTCGACACCCATCCTAACATATCTTCTGAACAATTCTGAGTCTGAGAGGGACTGTCTCTTTTCCCCTACTTTAATCTCAAGCTCCTGGATCTCTCAACGATTTTAAGGTGTAGTAACATTAAAAGAAGTCACTACAAAGTCACCGGGAAAAGGTTTTCCCCACGCTCTGCCTGGGCTAGGATTTGTTGCTTCCTTCCCTCCTAGGATTTGTTGCTTCCTTCCCTTCTGCTTTGGTGGCATTGTAAAGTCATAGGAGGGTTCCTCAATTTCTCTAGGGGGTTGCCTCTTTTTGTAAAAGGACATAAAGGTCGAGTTAACCCTTCCTTAATGAAACCAAGATACCAACAAATAATCTCATTGCAGAAACTAGACAAAAAAAACCTGACTTTTGGAAAAGATTTGCTAGAGGGCGGAGGGTAACACTTCCTCGGTCAGAGACTCTGTGCCCTTTACCATTGAGCACACAAGACTCCACCCCAAAACCAAGAAGCTTCTGCATCTTATAGCTCGCAGATAATTATCCAAAACCAACCCACTACACTTCACCAACCTCACAATTAAAACCACCTTGGCCACCCTTGGCAAAGAATTCCAACTACCCACTTCCATGAGAAGAGACTGACCCAATGCCGAAACCACTTACACGAACCCAACACTTTCGCCATCCGCCAGGACACAAACCGCACACAACAACTAAGACCTTGAACCCAAAATATTGACACTCTGAGAACTACAAGGCAAGAAATTCAAATATAACCAAACGAGACCAACAAGAGCAACAGAGCTTACCAACTTCAAATGCCATCAAGAACTTCCAGATGATAGCTACCACCTTCCAACACAACCACGTCGAGCCAACGACTCTCTCGACTTCCAAATTGGAGTGGCTTGAAGAATTTCCTTTCTTTCAGGCCATGCCAACACATCCCTCTGCACCAGACCCTTGCCATCAGCAAACCTTGAATTTCAACTACTCCATAGCATTGAGGTAATCATCTCCCCAAAACCAACCTATACAAAAGAATTCGCCACCCATCCCCAAATCCTGCCCAGTGTAAACTCCACACTGGCCTCGTGAGGGATATGTGGCCAGAAAATGACCTAAGGTGTTTCCAATGTTGGAATTTTATGGTGATTTCAAACACAAAAGATCAGAGAACAACGCTCTGATATTATGATGGAATTTTCTGCTAAATTCCTTAATAAACAGACAACACAAAACTGCTCTGTTTTTACACAGAAAACTGATAATTTTGTTTTCTAGACTTGGTGTTGCAGCAACAGGAATCGGTGTTGCAGCAACGCTGATCGTGGTGTTGCAGCAACAGGAAAAATACTCTGTTTTTAATAACACAGAAAAACAGAAAAATTGCTTACTGGAAACTGTGTTGCGGCAACACAGTTTGGCGCTAAGTCACTTTAAAAAAATTGACGTCAAGATCACTTATAAATTTACAGAGTAAAATCAAAGTGTTTTTGACACTTAGTATAACAGCAACTGAAAATCAGCAATACAGTAAACTTGTATTCATGAACAGTAAACAAAACTGATACAGTAAACTTAGCTGCTACAAGAGGAACGCTTCAGTTCCAGAAATCGATTTTCTATCTCAGAAAATCGCAGGTTCAACACAACTGTGCATTTACAGAAGAGACACACTATGTTCTTCTAACCTTCTCTCAAAAACATAACTGCTGTTCTAAAATTTCTTACACTCAGACAGAAAAAAGAACTGGTGTTCTTTTCTGCTTACACCTTCTTGCTCTCGGTGATAGAAAACAAAACTGCTGTGCGTTACATTTATAGGAAAATAAAAAATCTGATTAAACAATAAACTAAGCAAAATATCTGCTGATGTTTATCTGCGTATTTATTTCAGAAGGCGGTGATGCCTTTTCAGCAAAAAGTAAGTCGGTTGTCTGTAGGGATTTAATTTCTGAATTTAATGCTCAAAAATATCAGAAGACTTTGCGGCACCGAACAATCTGAAATTAATTGCTAAAGATCAGATCTTTGTTCAGCATTTATGTGATGCAGTTGGAATTAAATTCCAACATCCAATAACCACCAACACTGAAAAATACCGTAGATGGGCCGACAGATTCACCTTGGAACAGATGACGATCCTAGTTGAATGGATCCACTGGTAAAAGTTTGTTGTACGTGGCCATAGCCCATTGAAATGACAAATGAGACCATTTGTTGTCAAGAACTAGTAAAGTCCCTCCAAATCTGCATGAGTGAGTTCCAGTGAAGGGACATCATCAACATTGTCCACTATAAAAAGAGCCGGAGCAACTTGGGCCTGAGCCGCCTTCCGTGAGGGCAGGGGGCAGGAAATGTTCTTAGGCAGACACTGTATTTTGGGGAACTTGGTTCGGACCAAGTCTTAGTAAGAAAAAAATTTTGGGAAAAAAAAGGCTTTCCCAAAACTCCCCAGAGCCAAGAAAATTGTAACATCCTTACATATATTATAAACATAGAAGAAAAAAATCTTGCATATAATATAAAAATCTTGCATATAATATAAACGGAGAAGAAAAAGATCTGCTTACATTAAAAAAAAAGAAAAAAGCATTGTAATCGAGAGAGTATTCATGTTTTGTATTCCAACAATAACTTGAAGTCTTTCACCAGATCCGTAGATCTCACACCCAAAATAGCGTCGAATGCCCAGAAATGGATCTGATTGAGATCTGAAAAGGTCTCGGAAGATAAATCAATGACTTACTCTCGCCTGGCCTGAACAACACGCCTTTCCAGGGCGCCTTTACACTGTCCAGTCTGAACAGTGTACTTGTCTACGGCACCTTCAACGTGCCCAGCCTTAAGATGGTGCTGTTCCATGGTAACCCTGGCCTGAGCGGTGTGGACGCGATTCTTTTACAAAGTACATCTACGCTGCTCGGACTGAAAACTGCTTCTTGGCAACTCTCGAACCCTTCCGACCCGCCATTGCTACAGCGCTTATGTCTGCGAAACTCGAGTCTGCTCGTCTCCGTCTCGGTTCAATTATTGGCAAGTGCCAAATCACATCATCCGCATCTAATGTTTCAAAGAATTTGTATTTCACTAATTATCATAGAGGATAAAATATTTGAAAGAGTTTTAAGAAATAACAAGTTGTTGACTTTATTTGTATTAAATATTAAATTTGATAATATGTAAGATGTATTTTGAAAGAGAAGGGGGACTAAATTAAAATCGCAACAGACTTGGGGAGCGGCACAGACACTGCGCCATGCCAACCCTAAAAGAATCAGAAATCCAGAAGGTGAATGAGATGATATTGGTATTGGTAGGTGAATCGAAAAAGACACCCGTAGTTGAATGACATCATAACGGGGTTCCGCAGTCAGACATTGCGCTATGCCATCCCCAAAGGAGAATCAGAAACCCGGAAGCTGAACAAAATCGTTCCACTACTTTTGCAAATAAACATGGAAGGAACTTTCACTTTTTTCTTCATTTAAAAAAATTATCCAATAAAATGGTTTTTTTAAAGTAACAATAATTAAAAAATACGCTAAATTTTGGTGGGTAGTAATTACTCGTAAATTTATATATTTACATTTTTACTCTTACATGAATACTAAGAAAAACATAAATAATAATTGGAAATATATTTATTTATATTAGTTTTTTTAATGTAAAAACTTGCTTAAATTATGGTGTGGAGTAACAAATGATAAATATGTTATTTACTATTATGAAATATTTTCAAGGAAATCTCTTTTAGATACAAATATTTCAAAATTAGGGATAAATATTGCAACCATATCTATATATTATAGGATAGAATATGTGAAAGAGTTATTCACATAGCATTATATTGTGTAAAAGTCTTAAGACTTTCGAGTTATAGCTTAATCAAATGTTTAAGAACTAAATTTTTTTTATAATATTGAAAAAAAATATATATTTATTTTTCAAAAATAAAAATTATAAATTGTATTGGTCAATGCTAAATTAATAATAGTTAAAAAACCAAATCTATTATTAAAATAAGTTAAAAATTATAAATTACATTAGTAAATACTAAATTATTAGTGGTTAAAAAACAATTCTATTACTAAAATCTTGTGTTTAAAAAAACTATTAACAATCTTTTTACATCTCATTTTTTGAGATTCAATCGGGTTAAGTAAGTCATTCATCTATAACCATTTCCATGAAAGGTAGTCTGACTAATTTCTCATGATTTTTGATTAATTCACTTAACAGTCATTGCATCTGATGATACAATTGCAAAACTTAACTTTATTATTTTAGCCAATAAAAATTAATTTTTTAACCTACCCTAAACCCTAACAAAACAGATAAAATAAAATATACAATAGCATGGATATCGTCAAAAGAGTATCATGAAACTTAAAACCATACCTTGACATGAAGGTACGCTTCAAGTTAATAATCGCAAAAATTCCGGGTGTCATTGTAATTTTCTGACCGGAATTTTACATGCACGACAATTTCAGCGGAAACAACGTGGTGGGAGCGCTGATGTCGTCTCCACTGAAATTGCGGTGCGTGTAAACTACCGTCATCATCTCACCCGCAGGCGCCGGAAGACGAAGCCGTGCAGAGGATTTCCCTTAACTCAGCAGCTGAGCTCTGTATGGTGTGTGAAAATGTATTGAATAAATAGCGGCGACGAATTGGAAACGACAAAGTTATTGAGATTCTGTACTCAACCGGCTTTCGCCGATACAATATTGACTTTCTCACTCTCCGTCGCTCCAACTTCCCAGGGAGAATTATCTTTGAAATTTAGATTCATCCAATTTATTTTTTATAATGAGCAAAAATAAATGTGGTTGATGACAAAGTTATTAAGATTCTCTATTTAACTGGTTCTAGGGTTCTAGGTGATACAATATTGACTTTCTCATTGTCTATAGTTCCAATTTGTGAAAAAAAAAAAAAAAAATGAGATTTTTAAATTTAGAGAATTATATTTGAAATTTAGATTCATCCAATTTATTTTTTATAATGAGTAAAAATAAATGTGGTTGATATATGTTGATGGAAATGACAAAGTTATTAAGATTCTCTATTTAACTGGTTCTAGGGTTCTAGATGATACAATATTGACTTTCTCATTGTCTATAGTTCCAATTTGTGAAAAATAAAAAAAGGAGA